>APFE031593643.1:242596-524950 GCA_000404065.3 Pinus taeda
AATTTTTTTTTTAAATTTTGTTTTTATAAACATAAAAAAAGAATTGGCCCCTGGCCGCGCCATCACCGGGTGGCGGGCAGGCTGTGGGACGATTCCCGTTTCAAATTTTACGTCGATCGTCTTGCAGTCCTTATTCCTTCAACATACAATTGTTGGCTCATTTCTTCCTAGGAACACCCTAATGTGCTTCTGATTTGAAGCCAACAATACTAATGGCAAAAAAAATATATATTTATCAACCCTCTGTTCTTTTCTTCCCAGTCCCTGTCATAATCTGGTCACCCTCTTTCATGCAGTCGCTCACCTTTGAAGTTCAATAATCTCCTTCTCTGCTTCTCGGTCCCTTAGGTGATCAATTCCATATCAAGGTTTCCTCATATCAAATGGTCTCAAATCCAATGCATGCCCCTACCTCAAACTATCATAATAGTCATAGCATGCTTTTATGGAAATATGTTCGAATCATTGGTGCTAGTGTCCCACAATGGCCCCATCCCTAAAAAAAATTCGTTAGTTAACTGTTGCATGCTTTTCATTCCTTTGTTATTGATGCTATCAACCTTGCATCTAGCTCCAATCACTTGAATTGGGCAATCTTCCATTATTTCATACTTCAAATAATATAAATTTCCATTAGATTCACCATAACGAATTGTAATAAATTCATATAATACCTCATTGATAACTTTTGAATGATGTGGCGTTTGTGATTTTATTTTGGTTCCTGTCACAACAAGTCAAATTAGCCCATGGGTCAAATCATCATGTATAAAATTATTGCATCTGGTAAGTTGAACACCTAGCCATCATAAATAATGACCTTAAGATTATGTTCATAATTTAGAAATTCAAAACTAAATGAAATACTAATACTTATCTTAATTTGTTCATTTATTCTTGTTTTACTCTCACTAAATTGGTTGCTAGACCCAATAAGCATCCAATGGTTTACTCTGTTCACATACACATACTGGATCAATTTCCAAACCTGGAAAGGACCTAATGCCTTTTTTTTTATTCTCTTCTCTTCGACTTACATATGTTGGATTAGCTTTCCAAGCAATAAGGAAATCTAGAGCGATGCCTCTACCATCAATCATTACCATAATCTAGAGGCTTGCCTCCACTTGTGATGAGAACAAAACACACACACACCACACACACACAAGATATATATATATATATATATATATATATATATATATATATATATATATATAATATATATATATATATATATATATATATATATATGTTCACTACACTGCAAATATGGGCACTACCAAAACAGGAAGTCACTATCCAACCAAATAGTCTTCTGTCAAAAGAATATTATCATCAGGAATCCATAGGCTAACCTTTCTCAACCTGACACATTATGTAGGACAAAGGCTCAGAAACTCCCATATCATCCTATCCAAACACATAGTAGAACACATATACATATACATGTGGCACAATACAATGTACACACATATATAACATAACATCTACACATGGAAGAATACAAAATTTATAACCTTCTAACAAACTGCAGTTTTATAGGCTCATATCACTGACAATATAGAGAGTATACCATGTCCATTCATATAATTTAGGAATCTAAATGATACAAGGCCTCCACCAAAATTGGGAATCCAGAGGACCCAGTTCCTTCACCCAGTTCCTTCACCTAATTGTTTCATTTTTCCATGCCTATCCTAGCATGTCGTAGATCACACTGCTTTCATTTTACTGATATATCTTACAATATTCCTTGTTCATGATATAAAAATGGGTACAACATGGAAATCATAATGACATGGTTTTAAAATCATAAGAATCTAAAGCTACTTTTTCCCACTTGATTCCTCACATAATTGGGAATCAAAAACATCCCATCCATCCATATGCTAATTGTATAAGCACAACGAAACATTCTTTCACAAGTATGATCAAGACGATAACTTTTCAATCACAATGGATACATTTACGTTTATTCAATCATCAGCGTGATCATGAACACAACACAATCACATGTGTGCACAAAATCAGGGTTAAGATAACTTCCTTAATTTGTGCAAAGCACAAATAACATTGAGATCAATAGTTCCCAACTTTTCCAAGGCATTTATTAGCTCTATGCCATTTATTTTACGTTTCCTTTTTCCCATCAACATTATCAATTGATATTGTTGCTGCTCCAATGACCAATATTTCTATGAACCTTGAATGTCTTGTTCCCATTTTTCACAACCACGAACATAGTTCTACCAGAGTTTTTGTCAATGTCCTTTCCTTACTACTTTCCCAATAATGTTTTATGTGACAAGGAACCCATGAATTATCCTCATGATTTAATCAATTTACCTTTCCTGTTACCTTTCTCATGGTTGTCATGTCATTGTCCATTTATTCCCATGGAACCAACTAGCCGACTAGCTATCATATTTTTCCTTCTGACATTCAACTATCCTTTATCCATGCTTGATCCCAATTTTAGATTTCCTCTTGGGTTCTACTCAGCCCTTCCTATGCTCCATTAGTTCTCCTTCCACAACAAATTCCCGTTACCCCAAAACATAGAAGGCAAGAACAAGTGGAAAATCAAGGAATCATAGAAGTCAAACCAGCAATACAAAACCATAAACAAAGTGGCATGGCCATACAATGATCAATAGTAAAAAATGACATATCAAACATAAAATCAGTAGAGGAATAAAAAAAGTCAAATGTTCAACAACCATGATCACTCAATCCCCATGACTTTTTTCTAAATATTTCATGAAAAAACCGTAGTATTATCCCGCATAAAAATTTCATGGAAGCCCTTTTAAACTTGCAATTCTCCTCCAATTTCTTTAAAGTGGAATCCTTCAATAATTATTAGAGTGTATTGAGGGAAAGCCCCCATCCTCTTCCATGTCTTACAACATCAAAATTTTCTGCCTCAAGTGCATGAGATCTCTTGTAAGCTGGTCTTCCTTTGTTGTGCTAAATCTTCCATTACGTTGTCATGTACAAAAAATTGTTAGTACATTAGTAAATATAAACAAATATATTAGTTTCCATGCTCTGTTTTACCAAGCACGTTTCCCTAAAACTACAGACAAGCCTCAATTTACACATTAATCACATGTCTGAAATTCAACACAAGTGAATCAATATTGCAAATTTTCCAAAGACCAAAATTTCCATGTATATAAGCATCTTAGTTTAGGCATATTCATGCCCTTGCAAGATTAAAACCAATACTTTTTATCCAAGAGATATTGGCACGAATTACTATTGGCCTCTCTATAAAGACCCATATTAGAACCTATCAAAATTGACTTTCACAATTTGAAATAATGTCAACCTTTATCCATAACCATTTCTTACAGGATTTTGGTTTCTTTGTCGAGTTCAGCTATAAATTGAAATATTTGCTAAGAAAACCTCGATATCACTAATTTCATTCAGTCTCTATACTAATACTAAAACAACTATTTAAATTCAACCTTTAGACGAATTCTAGAAACACCAAAGCATTTCATAAAAATTGACCATCATATGCAATGACATCATCAACATATTTAACCATGTCCTTAATATTTGAGCTGCATGACTTAGTGAGGGAATCATCATCCTGTGAAATGTTCGCTAATGCTTTGTAAGCCAAGATAGACTCTAGTGTCATAGTCTCATTATATATGCCACATTATTTAGTTGTTTTATACTAGTGTTGACGGTGCTAGACCCACCAACATTTAGGGGATCTCCCCGATATGAACTCCAAGTTATACCTCACATCGTTTGGTGTAGGAGTCCCATCTAGAATATGGTATAGTTTCCAATGTAGTGGGTTTTAATAATGTTCCTTGGCTGCAATAATGCATAGAGTGATGTATAATGACTTTAGTGAGAACAAGTGTGTGACCCTGCAAAAATGGAAAATGAGTGAGCCCCTTAAAATCCTGTAAGAGTACATAGTTTTAAAGGAACACGAGCATAAATGACATCACAAGATAATATGCAAAATAGTTCACAATTTAATAGTGATGAATTAAACAACACTATGCATTCAACATGATTCGTACCAATGCAAAAAAAAGTAGTTCACAAGCGTAAGCATAAGTTAAATAGTATACATTGAAAACATAACAATAACATTCCTACTATATTTAGAACATATGCAAGAAAATGTGTCATTTTTGAGCTTTTATTATTTGAAAGCTCCAATTATCCATACAACTTTGACAAACCACTAGCCCTAATAGTGGAACATGAAGTCAACATCACCTTCTCCACCAAAGAAATATACTTCCTCTATGCCACATAGAGGCCAAGGTTCTCATAAAACTTCAAGCTTCCGACTCTAAGCCTAATCCTACCTAAAATCTTGGTTCCCCAAAAGCCCTTTACATGAGTTATGATGGTCAATTGATAACAAGATGTGGTGACACTTCAAATCCCCTTTCTAACTTTTGCACTTCCCTCATGACTTTTCAACTTCTGTAAAAAATAAGACATCACATTACATTGTAACTCTTCACATTCCAATATTGGTGCTTAGAATTCCACTTACAAATTAAAAAATAACATTACAATTTACACTCATAACCATATAAGAGAAAATAGGGTACAACCAACTAGACAACCTAACAAGACAAAACACTATGAAGCTTGATTTTGGGGAAACTCAAGCTCAAAAACTTGTACTTGATGTCTATTGGTCATGTATCGGTTCTAATATTGGTATTGTGCGATGACATCCCTGCACTATGAGATGGTGTTTGGTTACAAGTAGACTATAGCCTCCATGGCATTAGCATACAATTATTTGGAACTAGTTTGAACATCCTTCTAGAGTATGAGCAACATTGTTCTCACTTAGACAGTGCCACCAATGTGCTTTTGCATATTCTCTCTGTTCACCTCCAAATATTCCTTCATGGTAACCTGTATAAACTGCTCCAAGTATTCTTCTATCTCCTTCCTGACCTTGTTCTTCGGTTTGGCTTTACTGAGTGAGAAAACTAATGAGATTATGTGGGACTTCACCAAGAAATCTAAATCATTGTATAACTATGCATACAAGGCCTAAAAGTTACCAATGAATGAGGCAAGTTATTTGTTATTTTGGATCAACATGTGCACTCTTGCTTTCTCCAACTTTTCTTATTGCTTCATTTTCTTGCCCAAGTCAATCAATTCCCCTTTGTATCACATTGATAAAAAATTCATGACAATGATGATAACTTGTACATTCTTGAGAGTTTTCATAAAGTCTTTACACTGCTTGTAAGGTCCCACCTTACCAACCATCAGTATCATACTAAGGTTGACTCAAAATGTGATTTAAGTTTAAGTTTTTAATACGTAAAAGTTAATGCAAGGTTATATATCTATATTTTTATTTTTATTTTTATTCATATTATTTACAATACATACTAATTACTACTAACTAACTAACCCATGGTAATATTAAACTTCTCACTAAGGCTACAGGGTCATGGTTACTCAAGATCCAAAACTTACAACCATAAGTCTTAAAACCACATTTAAATGATAGAGTCTTTAGTGGGATAAACAATATCAATATTTACAAACCACATTTTCCAATAAGCTAATTGTTCTTTCTATTGCAATTAAGTGTGTTTAAGAGTGACTAATTTGATTTTGTTCTAGATAATATGCCTATGAATTCTTTGGTAAAACAAAGGGAAGAAAAACAAGATAATTCAACTTCTAAACGAGTGGTTTCCAATTATTATGAATTCATATGTGAGATAACAATTACAACATTTCACCTAACCAATTTTCCTTCCATGGACTTTTACTTCAATGGAATCATCATGCTTATTCTTTGAGATATTTCCAAAAACACCTTGGTTGCAAATCGTAAATTTACTTAGTCTTTTTTATAGACAATTCATAGATGTAATTAGCTAGAACCATTGAAGCATTATGCCAAACAGTTTGCAAGCATGAAATGTACAACCATTGAGTCATTTTGTCAAACACTTAAAACCATAACGCTTAAAGCGATTTCACCAAAATTAACTAACATGAATCTAAGATTACATAATTTCTTGTTCTTTGTCAGTGATGCCAAGAAGTGAACCTAGTACATAAGTACAACTATCATCCATCTTGATTGCTGCATATACAAAAAAATTAGGCACATAATGACTATAAATATTTAAGAATTTTTACAAGTAGCTCGCAGTGATGTAGATACACTCATTGGAAATTTTGAACAACAGTTAGCAATCACAAAACAAGTTGCTAACTATTAAACTATCAAACAAGCAGTCACAAGTTTATTAAACTATAAATGTATTAACCATTTATACTCTAAAATAATAATTCCACGTTTATATAACAGAATGATCTCATAAAAAGAGATTACCAGGTAAATAATAGCTACAAGAAAAAGGAAGCAAGACAAACCACCAGGTAGCAACAACAAATCTGGCAGTGAATTTATACAACTCAAAAAATGGGAGTATGCTCTAGCTCCAATATCCTTACCAACTCATTGTGAACCACCCATTTTTCCTCAAAACCATGTCTAGGAAGAACTTCTCCCCTTGGAACCCCCAAGGTGGAAAAACTCGCAAGAAGTACCAAAAAGACAACATTAGAGAGATTTGCAAGCCAAACTAAGGAAGAAAATTTTCACTTCCTCTTAATACCACTCATGGCCAACCTCAATAGCTAAAGATCTTAGGATTTTAAGAATAATTTCAGATTTATTATGGAAGCAAATGGCTAATCTCCATATCTCTCCCTCTTACTATTTCCTCAAGTCTCTTCCACTCTTGGCCTCCTAATCCTCAAGTGAGAATACATGAGACTCATATATAGGAGGAGCAACCAATTCCTCTCATAAAGGAAGAGTAATTTGCATGCATTGGATTCCATTTAGAGGAGTGTAACTTATGCCATTAAGGAGAGGTATGCATGCCTTAGTTAAGGAGAGTGTAACATATGCATTAAAGAGAGCATAAGAGGAATATTTTATGAAATATTTTTAATGAGTGAAAAGGAATATGACATTCTTTGATGAGTGCATAAATTAGAGTATAATGAATTATCTAAAAGAGAGAGAGAGAGAGAGAGAGAGAGAGAGAGCCATGAGAGTCATGAAGGAGATGTCTTAATTGATTGAGGAGATAAAATTGACTTGTAATTCCTTTCTAATAATAATATCATAGTCGTATAAAAGATAATAATAATATTACTAATATTGAGGATTCAATCTAGATTGAACTATTACGATTAATTAATGATAAGTTAATTTGTTTGTCTTCAACTCCGCTTGATTACCAATTTATGTAAAGTGATTTACTATTTTTTGAAAGTCGTGCTTGAGATGCTGGACATGACTTTCTATTTCTAGAAAGTCATTCCAGAATTGTGAGAATGAAATTTTATTTCAGGAAATTCATCCATGAGTGGTATTTTTATTCTGGAGAATATGGATTCCGCACCACTATTTCGTGCATCTCTATGCCTTAGTAGATTGAGGACTTTGCGCCCTATTCTACTCTAAAGATCCAAGCTTCCACAACATGATCTTCTTAAATATTTAGGATTCTGCATCCTAAATCTACAAGACTCAACGTCTTTATCTTTCTTGGATTTAGGACTCCACACCCTAATTTCCATGCCCTCTCATCTACTGTGCTTTGAAACTTTGTGTTTCTCCTTATAGTATTGATTGTGAGCTTTTATCCATCTGATGGTTCATTGGTAAGGCCTTGTTCAAATACCAACACATATTACAATCTCATAGATAAAAGGAATCAAATGAATTTCATAATGAGACTAACTTAATCACATTTTACCTAAAATGGTGCATGGCTTCCATAGTGATTTTGGTTTTGAAGAAATGGCTTCCACAGTCATTCATAATTGAACATCCTTGTTGGAAAATGAACAGGTACCCTACCACATCCTACTTAGTACAATATTAGACATATATAATCACACAAATCATGTATCATCCATAAATCATAATTAACCATCTATTCCACATAACCATGAGAATCCATGGGTATATGTGTCTCAATCTTGGATCACTATCGATGTCATACACTTGCTTCATAAATCAGATACAATAGAAAAACATATGTATAACATTTTACTTAACCAAAACCATATAATACAGATAATCAATGATGCCACATATAAGAGGAAATATAACTATATAAAACATTTTTCCCCAATCCAGTGATCATTCTGTCATCCATAAACATAAAATGAAATATAAATATGTATGTAAAAAATTATTCCTCAATCAAGTGATAAACCTATCATATATATATAACCCTTGATAATGGTGACAATACTATACTAGAAAAATAGGACACTACATACTCCCCCTCTTGGAGTAAACTTGGACCAAATTTTAACCAAACAAAAAAGGAAACTCAATATGCATAGAAGATGCATCTTCGCAAGTGGCAAAACTAGGACTTTATGGGTCTCATTGGATCTTTACTTGGTCCACCATGCAATGTCTGGGTTGTCAAGTGCGATTGTCCAAAATGAAAAATGGCTCTACCTTAAGATTTCATTTTTCCTTTACCTGTAATTGATGCCAATCTAAAATGTGAGAAGGATCATGAACATACTTATGTAGTACCAAAATATGAAATACATCATGCATATTGTTAGCCTCCTGCTGCAATAGGTTACCCATATTTCATGATGGACATTTTTACAAGCCAAATATGTCATACTTTGCATGCTGAAATGCTCCATATTTGCTAACAGTCACCAAAAAAGAGGCCATGAGAGAATGCTACTCAAAGTTCATCTGCTACATTCCAATTTTGAAGAGTCATTTCATTTTGGTACAAATTTTCAGCTAAAGGGAGGTCCAAACAACTTAATCTTTGTCTCCCTAGGTTTCAATTTCCTGTTTTAGAATATAGAGAATGAATAATCTGTCCAGACAGCCTAATCTTAGCAGATTCTTAGATAGGTAGAGAATCAAAGGAGCCCAACTGCTTAATCTGGGCCCTTGGAAGAAATAAGTGTAGATGTAGAATAGCAAGACATCAAAAGAAAAGGTTGAAAAGCTGGGTCTGCAAGTCCAAGTGCACCCAAACCAAAAAGAAGAAAAAATGTCAGGTAAGTAGGTTGGGTAGGTAATTTTGAGGTTCCAAAATGTTGATTTGTGCTTAATTCCACATTTTCAAGTGTTACACTCATACAGATAATAGTCAGCAGGCAGTGCCCATTTGAAGGACTTCAAGCGAGGCATGACTAACTTCCTCTTCTTCCTCTTCCCTAAATCACTTACTAACTTCCCCTAGAGAGGTCAAGATCTGCTTGATATCTCTTAGGTTCATCATTTTCCATGTCATTAGCCTTGGTAAAGATCTGCTATACTCAAGGAAGCTCCATACTTTCTCTACAAAGTTCTATCTCCCCTTCACAGCCTAAGATCTCTGAAACTTAGCGCTTTCTGGTCACTTTCATATTAACTATTGACATTATTATGTAAATTCCTATATATTTCCCCTTCCCCCTATTAAAACCATGTTAATAGCTCCCCTATATAAATATCCCCTCCCCTGGTTGAAATATAACCATAAACATCCCTTGGGAATTACTAAGTCATTTGGACCTTAGTAAGAGCCCCCATCTCTGCATAAATTTCCCCCCAAGGTGTTTGGACTCCTTCCAAAACACAAAGAAACCCTCTCCAAATGCAAAAAAACCCCCCGGCACATTTCCCTTGGAAATTATTAATGTATGTTTAAATAAATCACCAAGCGCCGAAACATTACACCATTTTCCTAAAGTCTAAACCCACCCGTGCCGCGAAAAATTAAAAATTAATGCGCGCGCACTTATACTAAACTCCGTGCTTCTTCGCCTCCCATCCACCGTTAGATTGCCTCCTCTAGATCTGACGGCTCTTATCCATATCGGGCGCCCTTTTGTAGGGGTACTTAGCACCCGATGTCCGACGGTTTTACCGATGTACACCGGGACTAGCGGCTTCCCATTGCATCGGGCCGCCCCTGACAGAAACTTCTTCCCTACCAAAAGCGGTCTGATGCCCCTCCTCGCATGACAGGAGTGCCGCGTCACCCCGCCACGTCGACTCCACCTCACCCCTTCCTGCCTACACTTGGCCCACGTCACCTGCCACCGTGTCCCGCCACGTCATCACCCCGCCGTACTGCCACGTCACCCTGCTGACATCAGCATGCTGAAGTCACATCTGTACCAGACGACCCCACTGCTGACGTCATGCTGACATCGTCCGCCATACAGCTGATGTCATCTTGACATCAGTAGCAAAAAAAACGGAAAAACGCGCAAGCGCGAAAGTCAAGCTTCGGAGCTCCGAAATGAAAAACAGAGGCAGTTTTCGATGGGAAATGAGCCATATTAGAGAATCTTTAGGGAATCATTTGATTCCTCGGCCCTTTTTGCACCAAGAAGGCCCGAAAAAACCCGATTTTTCCAATTTAAATGTATTTGAAGACAGAGAGAGACCCAGTTCAGAGGTTAAAGTGTATCAGAGCAGTGTGAAGATAAAAGCATGTCAAAGAGTATCAGAGTAGTGGAAAAGTGTATCAGAGGAGATTTTCTCAGGGCTCGAGGCAAATCCAGCATTAAAAGGAAAGCCCTGAAATTCAAGAAGCAGTTGAGGACGCATTGAAAGCTCACCAATACAAATGACTGCACATTAAACTCACAGGAGATCAGTGGACCAGAACTCAATGCATAGTTATTACAAAACCACTGCACCAAGCCACAGAGGACATCAAATTAACTCAATTTTTGATCTAGCTGCCACTGGCACAGCCCAAAAAAGACTTGATTACATTTAATTCCAGCACAAGTTAGGTTTAGAAAGATTTTTCCTACAGACCTGTTTAGGTCGGTTGTAATAAATGACTTTAGATATTTTTCTTATATATACCACCCTGAAAAATGGAGTAGGGGTTGGTTGGTTGTTTGATCCTTGTTAGTCTGATATTTTGCTCGAGCAGAGACTCGCACTGTAAATGTGATACTTTCTATAATCAGAGACTGCTGAAAGCATGGATTCTGAAACTGTCTGCTGTGTTTAACTGGTCGATGAGTGACTATGGAATTCCTGTGCTTCGACATGGTTCAATAATTGTTTCTTTAACTCTGTTTAGTTTTTATGTTTATGTTACCATCAATCCACCATCTAAATTGCTGAAAAGAAGAATAGTTTGGGATTTGCTTGGCTGCACCCTAGGCTCAATTTCTGCAATTTCTTCATGTTTTCATAAGGAATAGTTATGAGCATGCATACTTAAATGATCTTGTTTACGCTATTTCTTTCACATATGAATGTCAGTTTAGGAATTATTAACTGCTCCTAGATAACCATTCATTCACTTCTCCTCCCTGTCATTTGGTGAAAGATTCTTGATTGCCTTTCATCACTGATTATCATTCCATCTTTTTAGCAAATTAGTAATTGTCTCATGTGTAGCTATCCCGCTCCATAATCCTCTTGTGACAAAGAAAATGCAGCAGCAAGCCTCAATCCATGACTCCATGCCCAATGGTTTGAAACTTATCACACTTTCCCTTGCCTCTCTGCTTGGAATTATCTGCCTCACCTTCATCTTCCATCCAAACAAAAAATCAAAAACCCCTGAAACAAATAGCTAGTTTAAAATCGTCCCCAACAAAGCTAAATCATTAAGAGAGAGCCCTCTATGATTGCAGGTGGGCTAGAACCTGCAATCCAAAGATTGGTTTGTGGTTACCTCGGCTGTATCCCTTCAGGAGCTTAGGGACAATCTGAGTGTTAACATAATGGCGACTCCACTGGGGACCTCCTCAGGTAATCTCACAAAACTACTCTGAAGCTCCACAAAGGAAGAGACCAACCTTAAAAAAGTTCGGTCAGCCTATGTTCTTAGAAAATTTCCCAAAAAAGAAGTTAGAAGCTGACTCCCAAGAAGCATTCGCGCTACACCAGATCAAATCCAGATCCGAATCCTCCTGCTGTTTTTGAAAACCCCAACATAATCCCTAAAATCCGCAGAAAGCAAGAGCAACGAGAAGATTTTACTGCTTCTATTCCCGAAACAGTTCAACCTAGTAGTTTCACAACCCCTATCAAAGTTTTGTTCCGTTCAAACCCTTCTTCCCCGTGTTCATCATCCACTTCCCCAACCGCTGTGTCTACACCTCCATTCACTGCAAATACTACCATTACCACTCTTAATATCCCAGTCACTCCAGTCGTTCCCCTTATCCCTGTTGTTCCTCTTATCCCTGTTAATATGGATAATAGATATGCGCCCTTACAGCTACCTGCTAATGCCGGGGCTATGCCTCAGGACTATCAGACAAAAATTACCTATTTTTATGGCACAGATTTCTGCATAGCCCTACGTCATAGCAAAAAAATGCAGGATTACTTTGAGAGTTATGAGATTGATGATGACAATGTGATAATGAAGATTTTTGTCCAAAGTTTGACCGGCGATGTCAGAACCTGGTTTAGGGCACTTACACCCAATTCCATTTTAAATCCAGAAGCCTTATACCAGACATTTATTAACAGATGGGAGAAAAAGAAAGACCCCTTGAACATACTATCTAAGTATGATTCTATCAAAAGAGGACCTCAAGAGGCTGTCTTGGATTACTGTGCAAGGTTTAATAACGTTTACAATGCAATACCTCAAAATTTGAGACCTCCACCTGATCTTGCTTTGTACAAATTCCCTGATGGATTTGATGCTAAAATGGCATATCAGTTAAGGGAAAGAGACCGTCAAAGCCTTGCAGAGATGCAAGATGTTGCTATTAGTGTGGAGGCAAACCTAATTGCCAAAAGAAACATAACTAGAATCGAGAGAAGAACCAATTTCAAGGAAGAACCCTCAGCCTCAGACTAAAAACTAGATGCTATCATCAGCGGCATGCATAGGCTAGGAGATAGAGTAGAGAGCGTTGAGAGAAAATCATCATGGGAAGGACAATAGTCCAACACTATAAGGAACCCAAACTTCAGAAAAAACCAGACCACAAACGCTGGAAGGGCTAGTCCCGACCATGAAATTAGGCCTCCTTTCCAAGAAAACTATGCGGAGGCATCCACATCCAGTGAGCCCACAGATGAGACTCACATGAACCTAATCGATTTGAATGATGAACAACAAATCTTTCTCACTGAAGAGGACCGAAACTGCCCTGATGTAAAACAATTTCAGACCAAGTCAGGAGAGTCTTTTGATTTCAAACAAGGTTATGATTCTGCTGTGTATGAAGTGCACAAACAATATAAGTTAAGAACAAGGACCATTGATGTCCCTGCATCTAACAGAACAAAGGATAACAAATAGCCCAGCAAAATTAAAGACAAGGTCACCATAACTCAACCAGCTGATATTGCTATCCCAAACCTGCATCAGGTAACTGTAGAGGACATAACAGACATGCAACCTCCTATTCGTCAGCCTCTACCTTCCTCTCTCTCAAAAGAAAATTTGAACAGCAATCTAAAAAATCTTCCCAAAACAGAAATACCACAAACTGTCATTCATCATAACGTTGACATTTAGAAAGAAGACATAGAGAATATGCCTGAAAAAGAGAAATCTGCTACTATCAACACTAAGAATCCATTGGAGAAACCATTTAACTTAGAAGCAGAAATTGGAAAACTCAAGATATTCGTTCCCCTCTTAGAACTTGCCAAACATGATGTATATAGGCAACAAATCCAAAGGTCGCTTCAACTACCAGAGGTTAGGGATGATGTAAATGTTTTATATGATATCCCTGAGCTGCTATTTGGTCCAGAAGTTAACGGAAAATCAACATATGGACCTGTTCCACCATTTTATGTCAGTTTGCACATACATGACAAAATTTTGCATAATGCCATGTTTCACTCGGGAGCCTCACATAACCTTATGCCCAAAGCTGTAATGGAAAAACTGAACCTTGATGTCACAAGACCCTATAAAGATTTATACTCCTTTGACTCAAGTCAAGTCAAGTGTTTAGGCTTAATCAAAGACCTTTGTGTGTGTCTAGTCCAATTTCCCAACAAGACAATTCTAATGGACATAGTAGTTGCTGACATTCCCACAAAGTATGGCATGATCCTATCAAGATCATGGGGAGAAAAACTGCAAGGATCTCTTCAACTTGGCCTCTCTTATGCCACTATATTTGTCTTTGGGCAACCAAAGAGACTGTATAGGGAAACACTGATGAAGTATGTGGTAAGCAGTGAGGAAAAGCCCCAAAATTTTTTAATTTATTCAATCCATTCTGATATGGATTCTTTTATTTTATTTAATGATGACACCAATCCTCCAACTGATGATAAGCCTTCAGCCTTAGAGCAAGAAACATGCATCAATGAGGAATCAGTTGCCAATGTCCATGAACTTGTCATAACAATCAAGGCAACTAGCAAACAAGAAGAACCTCCCGAAAAAGAAATGATGAGTCCGCCCAATCCTCAAATAACTGAAACTCTTAATACAAACCTCAAGCAAGAAATCACACGGTATTTAGAGTTTGATGGTTCTGTCAATAAATTAGGAGCAGGGGCAGGAGTATGGATTTACAATACACATGACAATCACGCAGAAGGCCATGCCTATAGATTAAATTTCACGTGTACAAACAACATGGCAGAGTATGAAGCTCTCCTCTTAGGCCTAAAATTGCTCAAATTCCTAGGAGCTACTAAAGTGTCCATTCTAGGTGACTCCGATTTGATTATACAACAAATGAAAGGTAAATTTGTTACTAATGAAGTAGAATGAGAGCCTACATGACTGCTGACACAGAAATATTCAATTCTTTCAGTGAGTCCAAGCTGGTCAAAATTTCAAGAGACCATAATATTCATGCTCACAGTCTAGCAACTTTCGCTAGCACATGCAAGCTCCCCTTTGAACCAAATCACCGTTTCATTGCTGAGATAAAACATAGGCCCTCGGTCCCTAACAATGCCAAGGATTGGAAAGTATTTCAAAATGATGCCCAAATTAACAATTTCCTTACGCTTGAGGGTGAATTTTCGAACACAAACATTGACATGGATGCCATCAACGATTCCCAATAGCTAACAGAAGAAAATCACCTGGCTGTAACAACTGCAACAGCTAAACAAATCCTTAACCCAATTGTTTTTGACAATGCAAACATAGAACAGCTGAAACAAATGTGTTTAGAGGAAATAGCCAGATCAGAGGATGAGTTTATTGATCTAAAGAGTAATTTTCTACCTGTTGGCCTTACTCCATTAGAAGACATGTTTGATGACAATGATGTGCCCAAAAAGCCAAAAATGGAGCCTCTAAATGCTGTTATAGAAGAACACAACATAGGAACAGCAGAACAACCCAAAATGATTAAGTTGTCCAAAAATCTGCCCCCTGATCAAAAACCAAAATATGTGGATTTGTTCAAAGAGTTCCAAGATGTATTCGCTTGGAGTTATGAGGACTTGAAGTCCTATGACACCTCAGTGATCCAACACATCATTCCCCTAAAACCAAATCAAAAACCGTTCAAACAGAAACTTAGAAGAATCAACCCCATGCTTCTTCCCCTCATTGAAAAAGAAATAAAGAGAATGTTTGAAGCAGGTATCATTGCACCCATCAGATTCTCTGAATGGGTATCTAACTTAGTTCCCACGAGGAAAAAATCAGGAGAGATAAGACTGTGTGTAGACTTGAGAAATTTAAACCAGGTCTCTCTAAAGGACCACTACCCTTTGCCTAAAATGGACCATATCTTACAAAGAGTAGTGGGATCATCTAGAATTTCTTTACTAGATGGATTTTCAGGATTTAATCAGATACTTGTTCACCCAGATGACCAAGACAAGACAACCTTTACCACACCGTGGGGAACATTTAAGTATGTTAAAATGCCTTTCGGGTTAAAAAACGCTGGTGCTACCTTTCAAAGGGCAACATATATTGCATTTGCCAAGGAGATACTTGATTTCCTTGTTGTATACCTAGATGACCTAACCCCTTTCTCCAAATCTGACCAAGAGCACCTTAAACATCTAAGGAAAATTTTCATGACATGCAGGAAATATGGCATTTCCTTGAATCCTAAGAAGTCCCTGTTTGCCCTTGAGGAAGGCAAGCTTCTAGGCTATATCATATCAAAAGATGGGATTAGAATTGATCCTGAAAGAATTCAAGCTATCCTCCAAATCCCATATCTAAGAAATATAAAAGAGCTGCAAGCATTCTTAGGAAAGATCAATTTCCTAAGGAGATTTATCCCAAACCTAGCTGAGCTAATAAGGCTATTGAGCAATATGTTAAAAAACGATGCCGAGGTAAGATGGTCTCTTGAAACCAAGCAAGCTTCTGCGAGTATCAAAACTGCCTTGACTCAAACGCCTGTCCTCACCAGTCCGCAATTCAACAAAGATTTTATCATTTTTTATTTTGCATCTGAGCACACCATAGCTGCTGTCCTTTTGCAAAAAGATGATCAAGGTAATGAAAAGCCAATTTCTTTCTTCAGCCAAGGTTTAAGGGATGCACCCTTGAAATATCCGATTATGGAAAAGCAGGCTTATGCCCTGGTTAAGGCCATCAAATATTTTAGAATTTACATCTTATACTCCCACGTGATTACCTATGTCCCAAACTCCGTTGTAAAAGATATATTAACTCAAGAGGGACTAGAAGGCAAAATAGGCAAATGGATTGCCAACATTCTTGAATATGACATTGAGATAAAACCTACCAAGCTAATAAAAGGACAAGGTTTAGCCAAACTAATGTCTGAAACAAATTTCCAAGCCTTAGACATTAATCAACTGGACAATGAACCGAAGTTGGTGACTCCACAGATCAGTGAAACCTTTTTGCAATCCCCATGGTATGCTGATATTTGCTTTGTATTGTTAAACCTGTGTGCTCCCCCAGGATTGTCCAGGACCAAGAAAAGATTTTTAAGGATGAAATCATCAAAGTTTTGTGTCATAGATGGTGCTTTGTTTTGGAAAAATCATGAAGGAATATTTCTTAATTGTTTGACTATGAATGAAACTAACAACATCATGAAATAATTCCATGCAGGGGACTGTGGAGGGCACTGATATTGGAAGTCCACTGCTGACAAGATTTTAAGGGCTGGTTATTATTGGCCCTCTCTTTTTGCAGATGTCAAGAAGTTTGCTGTTTCATGTCACAAATGCCAAATCTTTGAAGGGAAAAGAAAATTACTGCCTCTGCCCCTTAAACTCATTTCAACCAAAAAGCCTTTTCAACAATGGGGTCTCGACTTCATTGGAGAAATTCATCCCTCTTCCTTAGGCCAGCACAAGTGGATTCGAACAACCACTGACTATTTCACTAAGTGGATTGAAGCCATTCCATGTAGACAAGCCAATGACTCCACCATTATCCAATTCCTTGAGAGCAATATCCTTTCCAGATTTGGCTGCCCTGAAAATATTATCACTAACAATGTTGACGCCTACAAATCCGAAAAGATCATCAACTTCTGCTACAAATTCCACATTACCTTGGGCCACTCCACAACCTACTACCCTCAAGGTAATGGCTTGGCCGAATCATCCAACAAAAGCCTCATCAACATCATAAAGAAGCTACTAGAGGAAAACAAAAAGAACTGGCACAGGAAGCTCACAAATGCTCTGTGGGAAGACAGACTTTCAACTAAGAAATCCATTGGGATGAGCCCTTATGAGCTAGTATATGGAATGGAGGCCAAATTTCCTTCATCTTTGGGCATTCCTATTATCAAATTGTTGCAAGAGATTCAGGCTGAACCAATTGACATGCAGAGAAGAGTTAATCAGACCATTCACCTTCAACAAACCAAAGAGAAAGTGTATGACAGAGCTCAAATGTTGCAAGAGAAGCTCAAAAAGATGTTTGATAAGAAAGCTAAAGGAGAGGATTTCTGGGTTGGCAGCAAAGTTCTAAGGTGGGAATCATGAAGAGAAGACAAGGGAAAGCACACCAAATTCGATTTTCTATGGAAAGGGCCATACATTATCAGCATTGTGCAAGGCAACAACACGTATTTTCTCAAATCTCTAGATGGCAGCACAACTGAGGAAGGTCCTGTCAATGGTCGAATGCTAAAACATTACCATGATCCCTTTGATTAAGAAAGAACATGCGGTGTTATTTTCTGTACATAAGTGTTTGTATATATCAGCATTTTATTTTATTTTGTAACGTTCCAAATGCTAAATCACGTAGAAGAAAGCAGGCGTTGCTTCACAATTCACTAGCAAATCAGGTGAAGGAAAGTGTTGTTTCCAACCCAAAAGTTCAAATCAAGCCAACAGTCAGCACTAAGAAGTTTCAAAGCACAGCAACAACATAAGATCAAGGAAGTCTGACCTGTTGTTCTTGGCTTCTCACAAGGTGAAGCCATCCCCAAGTGGAGCCATTATTAGCCTCCTGCTGCAGCAGGTTACTCATATTTCATGATTGACATTTTACAGGCCAAATATGTCATTCTTTGCATGTTGCAATGCTCCATATTTGCTAACAGTCACCAAAGAAAGAGGCCATGAAAGTGTGCAAGTCAAAGTTTATCTGCAGCATTCCAATTTTGAAGAGTTGTTCCATTTTTGTATAAGTCTCAGTCAAAGGGAGGTCCAAACAACTTAATCTTGGTCTCCCTATGTTTCAATTTCCTGTTCTAGAATATAGAGAATGAACAATATGTCCAAATAGCTCAATCTTGGCAGATTCTTAGATAGATAGAGAAGTAAAGGAGCCCAATTGTTTAATCTGGGCACTTGGAAGAAATAAGGGTAGTCTGTAGATAGGAGGACAGAAAAAGAAAACTTGAAAAGCTGGGTCTGCAAGTCTAAGTGCACCCAAACCACAAGAAGAAAAAATGTTAGGTAAATAGACTAGGTAGGTAGCTTTAGGGTTGCAGAATCATTGATTATGATCAGTTTTGTGTTTTCAAAAGTTATATCCATTCGATTAGTATAGCAAGGCAGTTCCCATTTCGAAGGACTTCAAGCGAGGCATGTCTAACTTCCCCCTCTTCTCTCCCCTAAATCATTTACTAACTCCCCCTAGAGAGGTCAAGATCTTCTTGATAACTCTCCTTTTCATCATTTTCATAAAAATTCACCCTGGTAAAGATCTGATTTACTCAAGAAATATTCATACTCACTTTATGGATCATTGCTTCCTTTAAAAAGCCTAAGATTCACATACTTAGCGCTTTCTTATCACTGGTCATATTAACCGCTAACCTTACTATATAGCTCCCTATCTACCTCCTCATCCCCTATTTTCAAATATGTTAATAATTCCCTTATATATTTATCCCCTCCCTTTGGTTGAAAAATAACCATAAGTACACTTGGGAATTGTTATGTTTGTCTGAAACATAGCAAGAACCCTCATCTTCCCCCTTCAAAACCATCTTCCAATACAGTGGACTCCTTCCAAAGCATGTAATTCTCTCTCTTAAGGTTATCAGACCCCTTCCGAGGCCGCAAATAATCTTCAGAACCATATATTCCCCTCCTCCGATCACAAACAACCCTTTCCGATTGCCTTAACATTCTTCCAATCCCAGTGAACCCTCTCCGACGCGATTATCGCAATCGGAGGTCGCAAGGGTATTATGGCTCGCTGTTGATTCTTCCCGATGGATGCTCCACCGATGCCATATCCCGATCGGCATATCACAATATTTATACCACATAGGTGTGCCACTTTCCCTGTTTGCCCGATGCGCTATCGCGATATCGGCAATCGGCGGTCACAAGCATCACGTTTCCAAAATAAATACCTTCTCATTCTCTGCCGATGCGATATTGCGATCGTATCGAAAGAAGTATATTGCATCGCAGTAACATATGAGCCGCCCTGCCAACCATATCATTGCCACATCACCTCGCTGACGTCACCCGCCGTATAGCTGACGTCATGCTGACGTCAGCAACCAAAAAAACGGAAAAACGCGCAAGCGCGAAAGTCAAGCTTTGGAGCTCCGGAATGAAAAACAGAGGTAGTTTTCAATGCACGATTAGCGCGAAGCACTAATCGCGCATCGCTACGAGAAATGAGCCCTATTGGAGAATCTTTAGGGAATCTTTTGAATCCTCAGCCCTCTTTTCACTGAAAAGGCCCGAAAAAGCCCGATTTTGCCAATTTAAACTTATTTGAAGACAGAGAGAGACCGAGTTCAGAGGTTAAAGTGTATCAGAGTAGTGTGAAGATAAAAAGCATGTCAAAGAGTATCAGAGTAGCGGCAAATTGTATCAGAGGATATTTTCTCAGGGCTCGAGGCAAATCCAACATTAAAAGGAAAGCCCTGAAAGTCAAGAAACAATTGAGGATGCATTGAAAGCTCACCAGCACAAATGACTGCACATTAAACTCACAGGAGATCAGTGGACCAGAACGCAATGCATAGTTATTACAAAACCATTGCACCAAGCCACAGAGTACATCACATTAACTCAATTTTTGATCCAGCTGCCACTGGCGCAGCCCAAAAAAGACTTGATTACATTTAATTCCAGCATAAGTTAGGTTTAGAAAGCCTTTTTCCTGCAGACCTGTTTAGGTCGGTTGTAATAAATGACTTTAGTTATTTTGCTTATAGATACCACCCTGAAAAATGGAGTAGGGGTTGGTTGGTGTTTGATCTTTGTTAGTTCGATATTATGCTTAGACTCGCACTGGAAATGTGATACTTTCTTTCATCAAAGACTGTTGAAAGTATGGATTCTTAATCTGTCTGTTGTGTTTAACTCGTCGAGGAGTGACTATGGAATTCCTGTGCTTTGGCATGGTTCAATAAGTGTTTCTTAAACTCTGTTTAGTTTCTATGTTTATGTTATCATCAACCCAACATCTAAATTGCAGAAAAGAAGAATAGTTTAGGATTTGCTTGGCTGCACCCTAGGCTCAATTTCTGCAATTTCTTCATGTTTTCATTAGGAATAGTTATGAACATGCATACTTAAATGATCTTGTTTACGCTATTTCTTTCACATATGAATGTCATTTTAGGAATTCTTAACTACTCCTAGATAACCATTCATTCACTTCTCCTCCCTGTCAGTTGGTGAAATATTCTTGATTTCCTTTCATCACTGATTATTATTCCATCTTTTAAGCAAATTGGTAAGTGACTCATGTGTAGCTATCCCGCTCCATAATCCTCTTGTGACCAAGAAAACACAACAGCAAGCCTTAATCCATGACTCCATGCCCAATGGTTTGAAACTTATCACACTTTCCCTTGCCTCTCTGCTTGGAATTATCTACCTCACATTCATCTTCTATCCAAATAAGAAATCAAAAACCCCTTAAACCAATAGCTAGCCTAAAATCATCCCAACAAAGCTAAATCATTAAGAGAGAGCCCTCTCTGATTGTAGGTGGGCTAGAACCTGCAATCCAAAGATTGGTTTGTGGTTACCTCGACCGTATCCCTTCAGGAGCTTAGGGACAACCTGAGTGATAACGGCACCCTTATCAAGCAGAAGTTTCATTGTAAGAGGAACCAGAGGCTAAGGTGGCTCAAAGTTCATCATTTCATTTATGGATTGAGGAGTGATGTAGAACAGCACAGACCCATCTGGAGTGAGTATTGCTCTTTGAGTGGGGTCATAGTTTGCATGACACAGATGAATGAAGTGAGGCATCACATTGATTGATGAGAGGTAGTAGATGGGCATACTAGATTGCCAGATTCCCAGGATATCAGTGTTATTTCTGTGATTGCTTCTGAATTGACATACAGTTTTGAGGTGAGACTTGAGGCCCATCATGTCCTTCATCTAGAAGTCCCTGTCTGCCAAAGGTAGCCACTCTAAATCCATGTGTGGAGCATTCAAGGGAGCAATGTTGAGAGCCACTGGAGCCTCCATGTTTCAACTATTTGTGTTTTGATTGTAGCAACAACAGGAAATAGGACTGTGGATGTGAGGCTTTTGTTAGGGTTTTTGGAGACTGAGTTTATCCAGAACTGGCGTCACTGTGTATATTTTATGGTAAAACAACAATTTTGTAGAATTTAGATAGGTTTTTTGAACGCATTCGCCAGAATCATAGACTCTGTGAGTAAGATGCAGAGGGAATAGGATTGATTTTTAATCAAACAAGCGGAATCTTGCAGAAGATTTTGACAAAGGGAGTCGATGCATGGGCTGCTTGTAGATTCTATGGATGAAAAACGGCCTTGAAATATATTTTAATGGCATAATTTGCAGAGAAGGGAAAGTTTACCGAGCTGCTTTTGAACCAAGGGTGAGCTAGTGAATTTACAGGTGGAATTCCAGGGGCTGGAGTGCAATTTAGTTTAAATTCGAGCTCCTTAGTCAAATTTAATGGCAAAATTTCTAAAAACAGGGTTTATGAGTCAACTGTGGGTAAATACTTGTTTTTATGGCGCAGAGGATAGCTAGCAAGGGTGCCTTGAGCTATGGAGCCGAGCTACGGAGCGCATTTGCAGGATGATGGACTGTGCAGGTTCCAGAGGTGATTTGGTCGTGAAGTCACATGCACATTCTTTGTGGGCGCAATAAATAGAAAATAACCAAAATAGTTGTCTTGACGACTTTTCAATGAATTTTGGACATTTTAGCGCTTTTGGCGCTTTTCGGGGATGACATCATCATGATGTCTTTTTTTTCGCGTAGCGGTTACGGAGGATGATGTGGCAACTGACGTGGATGATGATGTGGCACATGACACGATGGCGGGGGGTGATGTCAGCAGATGATGTGGCACAGGTGTAGGGCAGTGGCGGGAGACGTGGATGTAACGTCATGCAGTGACGTAGGCGGGCGGACAGAGTGGTAAGCGGTTTCCATCGAACCGCCTTTGGTACGGGGGCGGTAACTATCAGAGGCGAGCCGATGGAATCAAATGGCAACAACAGGAAATAAGACTGTGGCTGTGAGGATTTTGTTAGGTTTATTGGAGATTGAGTTTATCCAGAACTGACCTCATAGTGTATAGTTTATGGTAAAACAACAATTTTGCAGAATTTAGATAGGTTTTTTGAACGCAGTCGCCGGACTCATAGACTCTGTGAGTAAGTTGCAGAGGGAATAGGATTGATTTTTAACCAAACAAGTGGAATCCTGCAGAATATTTTGACAAAGGGAGTCGATGCATGGGTTGCTTACAGATTCTGTGGATGAAAAACGACCTTGAAATGTATTTTAATGGCAGAATTTGCAGAGAAGGGCAAGTTTGTTGGGCTTCTTTTGAACCAAGGGTGATCTAGTGAATTTACAGGTGGAATTCCAGGGGCTGGAGTGCAATTTAGTTTAAATTCGAGCTCCTTAGTCAAATTTAATGGCGAAATTTCCAAAAACAGGGTTTATGAGTCAACTGTGGGTAAATACCTGTTTTTATGGCGCATAGGATAGCTAGCAGGGGTGCCTTGAGCTATGGAGCCGAGCTACGGAGCACATTTGCAGGTTGATCAACTGTGCAGGTTCCGGAGGTGATTTGGTCGTGAATTTGCATGCATGTTCTTTGCAGGCGCAACAAATAGAAAATAACCAAAATAGTTGTTTTCACAACTTTTCAATGAATTTTGGACATTTTAGCACTTTTGGCGCTTTTCGGGGATGACATCATCATGACGTCTTTTTTTTCACGTAGCGGGTATGGAGGATGACATGGTAGCTGACGTGGATGATGACGTGGCACATGACACGGTGGTGGGGGGTGATGTCAACAGATGATGTGGCATAGGTGCAGGGAAATGGCGGGAGACGTGGATGCAACGTCATTCGGTGATGTAGGCGGGCGGACAGAGTGGTAAGCGGTTTCCATCGGACTGCCTTTGGTACGGGGGCAGTAATTGTCAGAGGTGGCCCTATGCAATCAGATGGCGACAGGTGTCCCTGTGTACGACGGTGAAACTGTTGACCATCGAGTACTAATGTACCATCGTCGGGGCGCGTCCGATATGGATTAGGACCATCGGATCTGGGGGAGGCGATCTGATGGTGGACGGGAGGGCCATATAATCGAGACTTATCACAGTAGCATGTATGATAATCGTTAATTTTTCCAAGGTTTAGGGTGGGTTTTGAACTTCGGTTATGGCTTTTATGTTCGCGTCGGGGTTATACTTATTCATTTAACCAAATATCAAACGAAACCCAAATAAAATGTATGCGCGGGGTTAATGTGGTATGGTTTGTGTGTGGGGCGGGGGGTAAGATAGTTATTAATCTAATCAAATGTTAGATTAATCTCGAATATTTTGGATGCGAAAGGGCTAATACCAAGGCCCCAAATGGACCTAGTATTCCCCTAACTTTGTATTGTATAGCTATAGTGCCAAGGGGTGGGGATATTTATATTTTGGGTTATTTATATAGTTTTTTTGTAATAGGGATGGGTAAATGGTTAAGGGATCTAAATAATAGAGTTAGGGGTTAATATGAGTTTATGGATTGAAACTGAATGGATGAATGCTAAGTTTATAGAATGAAAACTTAGGCATAGGGAAGTGAAAGGAGTGTGGAATGATCATTTTTACACAAGAAATGTGGCTTCTTTCCACTAATTAAACTCAGAGATTAACTTGGCATTTCACATAAAATGGAGTGAAACTGTACTTATTGGGCAAATCCCAAGGTCCTTGAGAGGATGTTAGTAAGTGATCTTTGGGGGAATGAAGGGGAATTAGTCATGCTTCCAAAGTTATGCGAACAAATAACTGCCATGGTACTAGTGTCATTGATGAGATGAGTCCTTCTTGAGAAGACAAAAAGTAATTATAACCTTAATTCTGCAACCTCAAACTACCTACTCAGCCTAATATACCTAACCTTTTTTCTTCCTTTCGGTTGGGTGCATTTAGACTAGCAAACCTTGCCTTTCCTTCTTTTCTTTTGACTGCCCTCCTATCTAAAACTATCCTTATTCCAACTAAGGGCTCAGCTTGAGCAGTTGGGCCCTTTATTTCTCTACCTATCTGCTCATCTTCCAAGCTTGAACTATTTGGACAGATATTCATTCTCTATTCTACAACAGCAAATTTGAATATGGAGTGGTCCAAATTGAACTGTTGGGCCATCCATCAAGTGTGATAAGCAGCAATGTCTTCACATTGTGAACTTGCAAAATAAGATAGCAGTGGCATTTTGACTGGCCACTTTCTTGGTCTTTTGGTTTGGGGTTCATTTTTGCTTCTTTTTTTTTTTACCAATACCTTTTCTTGCCTTTTGATTATTCTTTTAAGGCATACCCTCTTTACAATTTTTAATTTTCTTTCTCTGTATATAAAATATGGAACCTCTGCAACATGCAAAGATGAACATATTTGGCACTTCCATAGTAAATCATGAAAAATGAAACCTATTGGTATAGGAACCTATTGATGCCTCGAAAATCATTGCAACAACATTGGGGAAACCACTCGGTCCGGACCTTAGTGCAGCTCCTTTTCCGTTTGGGGTAGTGGCTCCGACTGGGGATAATGGGACCAGTTTCCGAGAAATAGATAAATGGGATGAGTGAACGATTTATAGATAACACTAGTGGTTAGCGAAAGGCTAAAACTATTGACAGAAATATAAATAGATGAAACTATCCCAGGAATCTATTGAACTCTAAAGCGTAGCATTTGATGCTCTATGTCTAAAAGACAAGCATATAGATGACTGTATCTTCACAACATAGATATTAAATCATTTAGGATTCCTGTGCTTAAATAGTTAAGCAGAGCGATTGAAGCGAAATTACCACACTTTATACATTTATATCATTATCATACACATGATTTAAAAGCAAAGGAACATCACTAAACACCCAATAGTGGAATGAATAAGATCTGTTGTTATAGCGCATGCATATAATCAACGATAGAAAGAATAATTACATAACAATTCATATAAACAGAATGACTTCAAACATAGATAGAAATACCATATGAGCTACGTGACACACCCAGATATCAATCGCTATGTGCAGTTCTTCCTTTAACGCAAAAAAAAACATTCTTCAATCAACGATAATAGTGCACAATTGTATAAAGAAACTTCCTCATTAAAGTAAGAACTGGTCGAGTTTCATAAAAGAATATGGGCTAAAGCACAGTAGTGCGAACTCCAGTCTGTTAAGTCTCTTACAAAATTTTACGACCCTTTCTAAAAACATGAAAGGGTCTATAAATACAATACTAATTTAAATATCTATTAAACAGAAATGCTACTAAACTGATATCAATAACTTTTTTTCCTATTTTGGCGAGCGATCTGGCGAGCTGGAGGATGATTCATTGAGTCGGCTGCTTTCCTTTGAATCTGAGCTGATTAATTGCAAGCATTGGCTCAATTTCCGGAGGTTTGTTGAGGCGCGAACTGAGCTGGGCGGCATAGGTGGCATCTTGAATATCGGGAATCATACACCCGATGGCATCTGTTAAACACTTCAGGGCGACTCTTTGTGTATGTGGTTTAAATAGGAAGTGCCAATACGCTTCCAAGTTTAAACTATTAATCCCAGTGATTCATCTTCCTCTTTCTTCTAACTCAGGATAACATGATTGCTCCAATGCATTTGTTGTTGTAATATTTCCTGGTGTACACTGGGAAATCATATTTTCCAAGTAGAGAGTGTTGTTAACTAAATCAACTAAATTGCTAGAAGTTGATCTACATCTTGAAGCTGCTCTCTCTGCTTTCAACACCTGAGTGTGCCATTCTGTGAAAAGTATATCTTTATGAGTTTCAAGTATCCTGGGCAAATTTGCTGCTTTTCCCTGATCCGAATCTTGCCATTCAAGATGTGCAGTAATGGCCTCATCGGCTTGATTTAAATCATCCCTAGCTTTCTCTACCTGCTCATTTATGGATATAGTTAATTCGCACAGTGGCTCCGCTTGAGCGATCTGTTGACACAAGAGTTTAATCTGAGATATTAGCACATTGTTTATCAATGATGCTTCTTTTATGAAATTTGTCACCTGCGAAGCTCCTTTTATCTTTTCTAGATGCGATGTCATTTGAGCGATTTGCTCATCTTTGGTTTTCACCATTTGCTCGTTCGCTGTTTTCAACTTTTCCAATGCTTCCGTTAATTCATTCTGTTTCTGGATCGCATTTTGGTCGATCCTTTGCTTCTCCGCTTCCAATTGCTGGGTTAATTGATTATTCATTTGCTGTTGTGCCAACAACTGCTCCTCTGCTTGCGCTGCTGTCATGTGGAAAGAGTTATTTTTGCGGACAAAACTAACCTCTCTAGGAGTCTAAGACCCTCTAGTGACAAACAAGACAATTAAGAGCAATCCTTCTCTAAACATACATTATTCTATGAGAAACCAAGTGTTTTTCGATCCTACCTCAAATCCAACGCTTGTTGTAGCAGTCCAGCCTCGCTGATCCAGATGAGCTCCTCCTTCACTTTAAAACCTGCATACACTAACAAAGCAAACGATTACATAACACCTGAATATTCCATAAAACAAAGCATATTCATCACATAGACCAAGGAGTACATGAAATAATTCATTAACAACAAATCATTGAGAAGAATGGACTTATTTGTATTAAGGAAACAAAAAAGGAACCATTACAACCTGAGCCTTGGTGTTGTGCAAGCTCCTCCCAGGGTCCAACAAGAGATTTCCTCTACTTTGACAAGCTCACCCACTTCCAATATGGCAACAAGAAAGGATGGTAATCTCTCCTCACAAGTTTACAATGGAAGTCCTAATTCCAGCAGCATCTACCCTTTGGAATGTTCAGCTTTCAACCTCCCCTCCTCTGGCCCAAGGCCTGTATTTATAGTGTTCTAGAGGAAGTTATTCAGTTCCAACATCAATGGGATACTCCATCTTTTGGATGGGGTAGCTCCTCTCTTGATGGGATAAGTTCCTCTATCATAGGGATGCATGAACCATCTGGAGGCGCTCAATACACGTCAAACACTCTTCTAGAAGCTCTAGAAGTGACCACAAGTAACTTTTTTAAGATGAAACTCGCGCCTTTTGACCTTTACAGGGGTACGCACCCAACCTTTAGCTTACAGAGCGTATAAATACGCAGGCACAGTGTGTTTGGAGTGCGTACACGTAGGTAAGGTAGAGAGAACCTACGTACCCAAAGATAAACATGTTTTAAAGTGACTTTCTCTCTTTTGAAGTTTGACATGAAGAGCAAAGGTCTGAGGCTTGACAAGGAGGACAACATGGCTATTTAAATGCAGATAGCCATGGTGACAAATTTCAGTGTAACAGTATTAGTCCCCCTGCTACTAAGTAGTTCACGAATACTGGACAGTGGTATTTGTCGCAGCCCTGCCTTTGTATTTTATGCACCACACTTCTTCGAGCGCCTTTGGCCTTGGTGCCCTATCCTGCTTCAAAATCTGCATCTCTAAGCATAGTTTTTGTAATTGCGCATGGATTTGTTGGACTCCCAACCCCAGATCCTGTATTGGTGTTTCATGTAACCTCATCGCCATTTCCAACACTTCGACCTGGTTTGAAAGATTTTGTTATGACAACGACGTCCTCAGGTGTGGTGTCAAAGACGCCACAAACCACGCGTGGTGTTGTGCATCTGTTAGCGTCATATTAGCCTTGTGGATTGTAATTTTCAGTCTCTGATCCAGATCCCAGGGGGTCTGCCTGGAAGCATCGCGATCTCTTTAAATCTAATGAATGACTATGTCTGTGATTTCGGCCGGCTAAATTCTTTGTTCAGCGCATTTTGGATCTCCACTATTCCTACATTTGCGTTATCATTCGAGTGTTTGATATACCATGTCAGCGCGCGATCCTACAGCACGCTCACCAATGTGGCCTTCTTAATGTTGTCATCTATGACTACTTGTGCTTCCCACATTACTCTTACCACAAACTAGAACTGGTCCGGATCCTCATTCCCTACTCCTCTGAATACGGGTGGTGGAGGTGGGTGGGTGAAGATGGAGGTGAAGTAGGTGAAGCGGGTGATGGTGTAAGTGGAGGTGATAACTGCGGAATGCACTGCCTTATCAAACTAACCACACTTCTTGGAGAAACTTGAGCGTGCTCTTCCTTGCTCTCTTGTGAAGGTGAAATTAAAGGATTGTTTCCTAATCCCTTTGTCCCTTTGTAGATCCTTCCACTCCATGTCGTTCCAAACATCAATGTATTCGAATCACCTGGTTTTCACATAATAACATCTTAATGCAGGTGTTCAGGGATTTAATGTACCTACCTTGCAGTCCCTTGAGAAAACATCATTCTTCTTCGCTATAGCTCACGTTTGTGTCTATCGCGAACTCAGTGATAGATCCCCCTATTATTCGGTTGAGCCAATGATCCACGACCCACGTGATCTTATATTCTAATGCCTTTAGTCTACTCACTAACTCCGGAGTCCACACTATCAGTTGATCGAGCTTATACCTTCCCTGGCTGTCAGCTAGCCTCGTGATCCACTTGTATAGTTCCGAAGAGAAGGACAGAAAGAAGATCTCGTGGATTTTCGTATATACGTAGTGATACAAACACCTTTTCTCGGATATCTGCGGAGTTCTGTTTTCATGTGTCACGAACTCATGAAGCTTCTGATCCAACCACTCTTTAATTTCCTTCTTCGTAGGATTCCAATGTTCTGACATCAGACATCTCTTAGGTAGATCCTGGTCTTGGCAACAAAACAATTTGTTGGCTTGTTAGGGCCTGACCCAGGTTCGAAAGTGATTTAGCCAAGCAAATCCTGAAACTATCGGCCCTTTTGGCAACAGTCCGCGGTGCGCGGACTGAGGTCTCACTCGAGGTAGTATGGGAGGGTGTTGGAACTAGGTTTCCGCACCCTAGGGATTTCATGATGAGGTCTTAGGAATTTCTCGAGCCCAACCTGCATGCCTGCACTACTCCACGCAACCATCTAACCTTCGCGACTAGTGTGACTGCTTCCGTGCAGGTCTGTAAAGAGCACGAAGATATGCTATCTAGATCTTTGATCTTCACTATGCTATCATTATAGATCTTGACTTAATTGCGTGTACCCAATATTCTTATTAACCAACGTTCATACCAAGTGCACGCAATCATAAAACCATAAAGCGATGAATAAACATAACAGAAGCATAAACACACAGATCTATGAGCAAATGCACAATAATCCAGAATCCACTTATCTTTTATTAATACTTTGTTCAGATATAATGCCAACTCCGCCCTACACACTCCGATGCGGGGATCCGCACACACAGCTGCGGACTCTACCAAGCCTCTACACACACAGCTACAAAGCCCCTTCCTGCTACTGCAACACAAGACTCAAACTTATAGACTTAGAGCTTAATTCCTTAATCAAAACTCGTATTACTTCTCAGGACTAAAAATTGCCTTCTACACTTAGAGCCTCACTCTATTTATACAATCCCATGGTCCCCAAACCATGTGCAGGCCGACACATTCTATATTAAATTACATTATTTTAGGGAGGAAAACCCTAGACTCTCGCGCTCTGCACCTGCATTTTGTAGCGTTTTTACATTACATTGACCAAACTCGGGCTTTAAGCCCCAAAAACCTGTTATGGGGGGATCCGCTGCCCAACACCTTCTCAAATCAGCACGCGAAAAGGACCAATATAACTGATGTGATGACAAACATGACATTGACAACCAGGGATGGCTGACTGAAAAATAGGTTAGGAGACACTGCAAAGAGGCTGAATCAAGCTTACTTCCCTTGAACAAAGGCACGACTCAATAATGACTACATGGTAGCATATAATAACTCTGTATAAGTTCATCATGCAAGAAGCATGAGCAAACTCTCCATATGATTGGAAGAGGTAACCAATTGGAGGAGTATTGACTCAATAAAAAGGCTAAGGCATACCTAAGTCAAACTAAATTCTTCCCAGAATAGAGGAGCGATGTTCTTTTGAGTGCTTTGTTCAAGGGCAACACAACTAACTCTAGTTGCCAACAAAATATGGAAATGTTGTCCCGTTCCTGCTCTTTTTTGGAATATATAATTTTTTTGTCTTTTTCTTTAATCTAGAAAAAGAATAAAAGAATGTTATAGTACAGTGGAAAGAATGAGTGTTAGAGAAACATATGAACTAGTTCCTGGGATGGAAACATTCCTATGCTTAACATAGGGAGGCGAAAATTGTCAAGGACACTCAAAGGGAAGTTCTTTCCACAGGTCAAAGGATGTGTCAAGTTGCAGAAGCTAAATGATTGCATGGTTGATTTTGTAGACTACATGGTCAAATAAGTGGCTTAAACACGAGTCCAAGTGAAGCCAGCTCAATGCCAAAAGGTGCAAATAGTCAAAATGTAATGCAGCAGTACAACTCAACACAAAGGAGCCTCTAAGGTATAAGGCCAGATATCAATGCAAAAGAAAGGAGAATGTGTCTTCAATGAACAAGTCATGGTGGAACTAAAGAGGACTCCTGATCCTACTTATAGCAACATGCGCAATCAATGTCAGTGAGGTTCTAACTAAGATGCCCATACAAAGGATGGCTCTCCCATCGCATCATGATTTAAAAATCAATGAGTGAAAATGGTTTGCTAACCAAGATACAATGGGGTCGACCCTCTGGCTAATGTATCGCTGAACAGAGGCTAGTATGCAAGATGCAATGGAAAAATGGTTTTCCCTAACCTATATGCCAGTGACTAAATGATACCTACCACGACGGGTCAGCGGTCATGGGACTGAAATAACATCTCGAAGAAGTCTCCAAAATATCCTGAAAAAGCAACCCACTCTCGACCATCCAAGCCCACAGGTCAAAAAGTCCATGAGACAAAATCAAGTTTTGAAAAAATATTTTGCAATTTCAAAGTTATATAATGACTTTTGGTCGCACCAAATTTATCAAGTAACCCTCAAATCATGCTTATAATGTTTTGTGATAGTTTTTATAAGTTTTCTTAAAGTTTTGACCATGGGAATGTATGCCCAAAACTCCAACTCTATGTACACGCGAGTTGGATGTGATCAACCCACGTATACAACAGCCCTACACGTGATTGTGTGTAAAGGGAACCCACATGTACATGAGTTGAAATTTAAACATAAAAACTAATGGTTGAAACTCAAATTTGTTTGCAGGATGACCATCACATGGAGAGAAAGAGAGCACACCACAAAATTCCGGAAAAATATGTACAAAAATACAATATATACAAACAAGCAATTGCTCGGCCGGAAACTAATAAAAATACTTCTTAAGTTAGAGCCCATTTTGGGGCTCCACTAGCTTGTTTCCTTCAAAAATAATTTAATTCATAGGCCCCTTTCCCCAAAACTCGCTTGACTACAAAGGGACCATACCACATAGACTTGAATTTACCTGTACCCGGGCATATTTATCTTGGTCATAGACTAAGACAAGGTCACCTTTAGAAAAAACCCAAGGACGGACAACTTTATCATACTAAGTTTTAACCCTCTTCTTATGTGCTTCATTTATTATGGTGGCATCTCGACGCTACTCATTGAGATGTTCCAAATGAACGAGGAATTATTCAAGACTAAACATCTCTGGAAGAAGTTCTACAACTAACTTAAGGGACGAAATTTCACATTCAATAGGAAAAATAGATTCCATCCCATAAACTAGTTGAAAATGAGTAAAACCGGTGGTAGTCTTCACCGAGGTACGATATGCCCAGAGTGTCGGGTACAACATGATGTGCCAATTGGATCGATTTTTGTCAATTGTCCTTTGCAAGATAGTCTTAAGGGACTTATTCACGACTTCAACTTTCCCATTGTCTTGAGGATAATATGGAGACGAATTCTCCTATCTGAAGCCCAACATGAGAGCCAATTCGGTCATCAGTTGATTCTGGAAGTGACTGCCATGGTCAGTGACAATATCTCACAGGATACGAAAACGTTAAATAACTTGGTTGAAGAGGAATAAGGTTGTTGTTTCACTATCATTTTTGTAAGTAGGCATGGCCTCAGACCACTTTGTAAAGTAGTCCACAACCACAATGATGTACTTGTGACCTCCCGCTGAAGGCGGGTTACAAGTAGTAAAAACAATGACCCACTTCGTAAATGGACCGACAGTGATAACAGGAAAAAGTGGAGCTGCATGCGCCTACATTTTCCAAGTATATATTTGACAAGGGTGGCAACGTTTGACAGCTTCAACACAACCTTTGAAAATTGAAGGCCAAAAGTAGTTGTTGGAATTATGATGCATGTGTTGTACTTGATGGCAACCCACTTGTAGCATAACAACTCACTTATATATGGTAACTAGATGAATCTAGAGAAAAGATATCAGATGTGACAAAATGCATGACAATTGTACTTATAGATGTGATGAAATGCAGGGTAGTTTCAAGGAATCGGTTCAGAAGGCAACTCAGTCAGATGAAAGATCACAGTATAGCAGGTAAACAACAAAGAATGAAGAAAGAAAGGTATACGCAGGTTCACCATTGGCCAAGCCGTGTATACACACAGGTTCACTGTATACAAAGTCGCGTATATGTACACACGCACTTGAAAAAGTGTGTATACCTTGGAAAACTAAGTTTTGGTCCGAAATATTTGGTCCATGGTATTTTGATCCATGGTATTGGTCCAAGGTATCTTGTTAAGTTATGGTATGTTCTATGCTTAGAGAAATTTACTTTTATTTCTCATTATTATTCATATATTAGCAATCACATGAGCATAACTAAAGTGCAGATAGAACATTAAATGATCAACAGAAAACAGGCCAAGACAAGAGACACAAGATGTGGCGGCTAGATAGGGATAAACCCCACAATGTGTGGGGAAACCCTTTGATCAAATCTTCTTTTATCTTCAATAATTCAGCAAAGAGAAATAGTACAATAAATCTTATTTATATCAACAGTAGTAAACCCTAGATCAGCAACATCAACATTAGAAGCTTCATCATCAAAACTAGGGCAGACGATATCTCGCAAATTGACTGTCGGATCGGCTTGATTCCACCACAAAAAAATGCAGCCTTCAGAGGAGGTCCAAATGGACCTACAGTGCAGTTTAGAGGAGGAGATCTGATGGTCAATGCTAGTCAAATTTTGGATCTGCAGTTGCAGCTTCATGCTCAGCATCTTCCTTCCACATGTGTGAGAGAGTGTCTCTTTTATGCGCAGTAGAGAAGAGCCTCTTTTCTGCGCAGGAGAGAAAGAGATGTGAAGAGATGAGTGAATGCAAATGAGAAAAAGTACTCCTGTATTTATACATAACTATTGATATTTGAATAAATGTGACTGTTGGGCTTTTGAGCCTACATGAGTTGTAGGTCGGCTTGATAATAATTCCATAATAAAAATAAATTCATATCTCCATAAATACTTATCGGAATCAGATGATATTTAGATCAATCCTACACATCTCGATGAGAGAAATCTAATAAAAATATTATCAGCCGTGAATAAGATGACCCACATGAACTTTGGCCCTAATTGCCAATTTTAACACTCCCTCTCAACTAGGGAGAACTTCATCTGCAATCTGTTTGTCGGTCACTACTATTCATCCATCAAATGCACTGCCCTGTATAGCCTGACCCTTGCCCTACTCTACACTATTCTGCCTATTTTGCTTTGTCTTTTTCTGCCCTGTACTAGTCTGTACTACTCTTCTCTGTTATGCTCTACTTTGCTTTGTTCTGTTATGCTCTACTTTTGTCCAAATTATGAAGAAGAAGAAATTATCGAGGATGTATCATACTAACTCAAAGTTAGTCTCAGAGTATGTACCACTAGTCCCAGACCAGTCTCAACCAACCCAAAGTCAGCGTCATAGTAAGTACAACTCCTACCACTGGTCCCAGACCAGTATCACCCTCCACTGACTCAAAGTCAGTCTCAAAGTGCGTACCACTGGTCCTAGACCAGTATCACCCTCCACTAACTCAAAGTTAGTCTCAGAGTGCGTACCACTAGTCCCATACCAGTCTCAACCGACCCGAAGTCAGCGTCATAGTAGGTACCACTCCTACCACTGGTCCCAGACCAGTCTCAACCGACCCGAAGTCAGCGTCATAGTATTTACCACTCTCACTAGTCCCAGACCAGTATTGCACTAACCTGAGGTCAGTCTCAGAGTATATACCAATGGTCCCAGCCCAGTCTCAATCGACCCGAAGTCAGCATCATAGTGGGTACAACTCCTACAACTGGTCCTAGATCAATGAAGGTCATCCTACCGTAGGGAGTACAGTAGATACAGCAATGCGTCCATCGGTACTACTATGGTCCCTAACTTCATTTCCCTGCTCATTGATCAAATCATAGGTACTTCCCATGAGTCCTTGACTGCATGGGTAGGATTCCTTGACAGGAGAACTTAATCAATCCCGTCCTCATAGGAGAACTAATCATCCTGCTACACAATTGTCATGGAGAACACATCATCCAAACCTCACAGGAGAACCAATCATCCTGCTACATAGTTGTCATGGAGAACACATCATCCAGACCTCACAGGAGAACCAATCATCCTGATACATAGTCACCATGGGGTGTACATGTATACCACCAGGGGATGATGCATCACCCTATGGTCATATGTTGCTCCAAGAAGTGCCCTACCCCCTCTCGGAGCTCCTAGAGCTCAATGCATCATACAGGACCCTCGTCAGAGGGTCTTTGAACGACACCAAGTCATTCTCGGAAAGTCAAAAATTGACCTTTACTAGGGGCTTTGTCAGAATGTCGGTGACCTATTCATCTGTACCAATATGTTGGAGCCTGATAGCTCCCCACTGTACCATATCTCAAATATAGTGGTACCTGATATTGATATGCTTGGAGCAATCATGAATACGGGATTATCTGACAAATGAATCCCACTCTGGTTGTCACATAGGATCACGGTGGTATCCAACGTAAATCCAAACAGTTCACTGAAGATCTTTCGCAACCAGATTTCCTCACAGGAGGCCATGCTAGCAGAAATATACTTTGCTTCGGTAGTGCTCAAAGCCACCGACTTTTGCTTCCTGCTCATCCAGGATATCGAAGTAGATCCCAAGGAGAAACAGCACCTGGAAGTGTTATTACGGTCCTCCATATTTCCTACCCAACCAACATCAGTGTATCCAGGTAGTCTTACATGTCCAACAGCGTATCTTAACCCATAAGTAATTGTGCCATGAAGATTTCTCAACATTTTCTTGGCACCAATCCAATGTATGTGGTGAGGTTCAACCATATGTTGACTTAACGTGCTGACTACGAAGCATATATTTGGACGTGAGTTCACCAAGAACATTAATGCTCTGACGAGTTGCTGATACTTGGTGGCATTTCGTAAAACAAGTCCAGCAGCACTACCGCTTAACTTCTTGAAGTCAAGGTCCATCGGGGTAGTCATAGGCTTACAATCCACCATACTGAATCTTTCCAATATCTTCACCACATATTTTCCTTGAGATAGGAAAATTTCTCCCTACCTTCTACCACACTTCAAGTCCTAGGAAATAGTGCATCGGTCCTAGGTCATTCATTTCAAATTCAAAAGCCAACTCCCTCTTACATTTGTGAATGAGAGGGTTTGCACCTGTTAGAAAGAGGTCATCCACATACAACACCAGTATGATGGGTTTTTCATCTTCAACCTTAAAGTAAAGGTTAGGATCAGCTTCACTCCTAGTGAATCCCAGCTTCATCAAGTAGTTATCTATCCTCTCATACCATGCTCGGGGTGCTTGCTTCAATGCATAGAAAGCCTTCTTCAACCTGCATACATGATATTTTCGATCATAAATCTCAAATCCTTCAGGTTTCTCCTCATAGAACTCTTCTTTGATCGAACCATGCAAGAACACGGTCTTGACATCCATCTGATGTAGGTTTCATCCTTGTGAAGCCGCAAGGGCTATGATTGAGCGGATGGTCATATAACTGGCAACAGGTGAAAATATCTCATCATATTCTATACCTTCCTTTTGGGAGAAGCCACGAGCAACAAAATGAGCCTTATACTTTTCTGTATTCCATCTGCTGCATGCTTTATCTTGTAAAGCCATTTAGAAGTGACCACTCTCTTGTCCTGGGGTCTGGGAACTACTTCCCAGACATCATTCTTCATAATAGACTCATATTCTTCAGTCATAACATCCTTCCATACTTGATGCTTAATGGCATCGGAGAATGATGAATGCTCATTTTGTATGATCATGCTCATGATGGTCAGGTATCCCTGATACCTGTTAAGTTTCTTACTTTCACAGAAGGTTCCTTGGGGTGCAGCATGTCCTTCAGCATCATCAAGTATCCCACTAAGCCATGAAGGCCTCTTCCTGGAAGATGAAGGCTCATGTGGAGGAGGATCAATTGGATCCATGGGTTCTTCCACGTCAAGCAGTGTTTCATCATCCTTTTCTTTTGGTTCCCTGGTGTCAGCTTCTTGAGAGCTCCTCAAAGTCAGAAGATTGTCCAACTTGCTGAGAGCCATATCTTCGTCAAAGGTGACATCATGACTAATCAAGACTTCCTTTTGACCGGCTACATAGATTCTATAGCCCTTAGTATTTTCTCCATAGACCATGAATATTCCTTTCTTTCTAGATGCACCCAATTTATTCCTTTTCTCTTTCGGCACATGAAAATATACAGGGGTTCCAAAAATTCTAAAATGAGATACGTCAGGTTTCTTAATGGTGAACATTTCTTTAGGAGTCTTGGAACCCAATGCTTGATCAAGGCATTGGTTTTAAACATATACGACGGTGTTTGCAGCTTCATCCCATAGAAGAAGTCTTTGATCATGGAGCATGGCACGGATAGCTTCCACAATCGTACGATTCTTCCTTTCTGCCACGCCATTATGTTCAGGAGTATATGGTGTAGTAGTCTCCCTCTTGATGCTAGCCTCTTTACAAATATCATGGAACTCATTAGATTCATATTCAGTCCCATTATCAGTCCTTAAGATTTTGATCTTCTTTTCGATTTGAGTCTCAATCAAGGCTTTGAAGTGTCGAAACCAAGAGAACACTTCATCCTTCTTTTTCAAGAAGTATATCCATGTCTTTCAAGAATAGTCATCTGTAAAGGTAATGTAATATGAATATCCTCCCAAGGAGTTCACAGGCATCATACCAGATATGTTTGAGTGAACCAATTGTAATATCAGAGGTCTTGCTTTGGCTTGAAGGGAATGGTCCCCTTTTGAGCTTTCTTTCGGCACATCCTGGACATACACTGTCTTTCTCTACTCAGAATTCGGGCATCCCTATTACCATTTGTCTTCAATCGGGTAGAGCTTTGTAATGAAAGTGGGCAAACCTCCAATGCCAAAGTTCAGACTCAAGAGATGTGTCACAAGACATGACACCCAACAGACTTCCACCAACCTGATATAATGAATCAACTCGAAACCCAAGAGTGAAGGCATCTTTAACATTATTTTTCCATATACATACCTTGCCATCGCTGAAGGTTACCTTGCGGCCTTTGTCTTCCATTGTTGAGATGGACACTAGGTTCTTTTTGAGGTTAGGTACATATAATACATCTTGTAAGTGGATTGTATTACCTTGATTCAATTTGAGAGAGACATTGCCTACACCTTTCTCGAGATATTTCATATTATCTCCAAGGACAATTTCTAGGTTAGTTTCTTTCTCTATCAGATTATGGAGAAATTCTTTGTAACCAGTGAAGTGCCCTGAGGCACCACTATCAATGAGCCAAATTCCCATTGAGTCTAAAGGATCAGAGGTAGATAGAGCAGCTGGTAGATAATATTCATCCTGCTTATTTCTCAGAAACAAAACTTGATTTGCATCATTAACTTTAAATAAACTCACTAGTCTATCGTAGATTTCCTTGGAGGTGTGCCGGTTGGCAATGTAGGCCACCAAACGCTTGTTGATAGAGTCCTAGATGATCTTCTTTATTTTGAATTCTTTGGTTTTCCATTTGTTCCTGGCAGTAGGGGATGCATTTGATGGAGGCTCAACAATATTGTTTCTCACATGGTCCAACACTCCTTGATCTTCTGGGGTTAGATTGATAGACATCTTCCATCTGTGATAGTCAGCTTTCTCACGGAGCTTGTCCTCGGCAAGAGAGAGTGATGAGGACCCCATAGTTCTTTTAGGATAGCCTTGCCAATCTTCTTTTCGATGATTTCTCTTACTCTTACTCGGGCTTTGTCTTCACCTCATCTCTAATACCATGTTAAGTTATGGTATGTTCTATTCTTAGAGAAATTTACTTTTCTTTCTTATTATTATTCATAGATTAACAATCACATGAGCATAAGTAAAGTGCAAATAGAACATTAAACGATCACCAGAAAACAAGCCAATACAAGAGACACAAGATGTGGTGGCTAGTCAGGGACAAACCCCACAATGTGTGGGGAAACCCTTTGATCAAATCTTCTTTTATCTTCAATAATTCAGTAGAGAGAAATAGTACAATAAATCTAATTTATATCAGCATTAGCGGCTTCATCATCAAAACTAGGACAGACGATATCCCACAAATTGACTGTCAAATCGGCTTGATTCCACCACCAAAAAATGCAGATTTCAGAGGAGGTCCAGATGGACCTACAACACAGTTCAAAGGAGGAGATATGATGGTCAACACTGGTCAAAGTTTGGATCTGCAGTTGCAGCTTCAAGTTCAGCAGCTTCCTTCCACATGTGTGAGAAAGAGTCTCTTTTCTGTGCAGGAGAGAGAGAGAGAGATGTGATGAGATGAGTGAGTGAAAATGAGGAAAAGTCCTCCTGTATTTATACACAATTATTGATGTTTGAATAGATGTGACTGTTGGGCTTTTGAGCCTACATGAGTTGTACGTCGGCTTGATAATAATTCCATAATCAAAATAAATTCATATCTCCATAAATACTTATCGAAATCGGATGATCTTTAGATCAATCCTACACCTCTCGATGAGAGGAATCTAATAAAAATATTATCAGCCATGAATAAGATGACCCACATGAATTTTGGCCCTAGTTTCCAATTTTAACATATCTGGTCCGAGGTATTGACCCCAGGTATTGGGTCCAAGGTATTGGTCCTAAGTGGTTTTGGTCCATGGTATTGAGTAATGCCTAAGACTATAAAATGAGGGGAAGATCATTAGGCCAAGGCACTCAAGGGTTGAATATATGATGAAGAACGAGATCTAGTATGCAAGTTATGGGTTTATGACGCTCTGCTTGATCTGAGCCAAGGAGGAGCCTTAGCAGTTGATGGAGGACAAGATCTAATGATGTATCAAGATCTTAAGGCTTGGAATGAATTATCTTTATGTGGTTTGATCATGTTTATTCTAGATCTGTATACTGATGCATGTGTCGTTCTGTAAATATTATGATATGGGTATCTAGAATATCTGCAAAATTATGAATGAATATTTACAGATGTATACGCTGGTTGACTTTTGTAAAAGCATGTATACATGCAAGTTCGACACATCGAAATAGCAGATACCTTGTTTGAAGTTATAATTGGTTTTGATTGTTGATGAAAAGGTTTGGGTTTTTCTTGATGTTCTAGTGACTGCATTCTGGTAACAGTGTTTAGATTGAATAATTGTGATTTGCTTCAGTGAAGATGGATGTGATCTAATAATGGATCAGGATCATAATGACTTATCATTATGTGATCTGATGGGCTAGATCTGGTTGCTAACATGTATTATCCTTTATATGTGTTGATCTGTGTATGTTTGAAGTAGGCTACTGCAGCAAAGTTTTAAGTAAGTATTTACAGATCTATACAGTGGTTCGCCTTGATGAAGTTGCATATACACACTGGTTCGGTTGTTACAAGTTGCGTATACACTCTGATGCATGTTTTTGAGGTCACAACTAGTTCTGAATGATGATGTAGTATTTTGGGTTCATATCCGTGTACTGGTTACAGTGATATATCTGTTCCAATAGATTTATTGAAGTATGAATGAATGGTTGATTCAGTTGTGTCAGAGGTTCATAGGTTGGCAGTGATTGATTGAGTTTGGTTGATTCAGAAAGTAATGATTGAGTTTGAGTGATTGGTTGATACAGATATAGCTGATATTTGTATTGTAGTGGTGATTGATTTTGAGCTTCAATGTAGTTGATGGGTCCAGTATGAAAATTGGATGAAACATGGCCTTCATATTATGGTGTTGCGTTCCAGGAGTATCCAATCTGAAAATTTATGAAACGTGGTCCCTGGAGGAAGAAAGAAGGTCGTGGCCTTCTATAGGTCGATGCCTACGTACTAGTAAACATATAGGCTAGTGCAAGAGCTAGGGGGTTGTATCTCCCTTATAGTAGAAGCTGGAGAACGAGAGAAGGTTGTAGCCTTCTGCAAGTGGAAGCTTGCATACAGGTATGAGTTTGCACCAGTACATTGTTGTAAATATATTTTCTTATTATTAAAATTAGACAAAGACGACAACAGCAGGTGGTTTTCACCCACATTGGTTTCCACCTTAAATCTTGGTGTTCATGTCTGATGGTTCATTCTATTATTAACTACACATGGTTACTGTTTAATGTTTAATTAAGTACTAATGCACAGATTAAACATCAACATATGATGAATTAACTGAATCATTAGTTTGTTGGATATACGCTTGTTTCCTTAAGCACAGTTGCATGTACACGTGGGTTATCCACATGGAAGTAGCGTACATAAATTTGAGTATGAAAAGAAAATATTATTGACTTGACTAATACTGATTCACCCCCCCTCTCAGTATTATTTCCAACAATTGGTATCAGAGCAAGTCCTTTGGTAGAAGCTTGATCACTTGAAGGAGATCCATAGAACAATGGGAAAGAATCTAAAGAAGAAAGCATCTAAGAAGAAGAAGACATCTAAAAATAACTATGAAAGTGGGAGAGTTGACTGGCGATTATGTGGAAGCAACTCTTCAGATTCAGAATCACCTCAGAATGAATATGAACAAACAAAAGAACTATCAGGTATGAACTTGTTATCCTCTGGTGATACATTTCTGTGTCTATTTGAAGATGATGAAAGTGATAGTGAAACAAATGAATTTTCTTTTATGGGTGAGAGAGAAAGATATCAAATAGAGGCAGAATTTAAAAGGCTCACAGACAAAATTAGAGATCAACAAGATCTATTGGACGAAAGGGAGTGTGCCTTCAAAGAAGAAGCTACCAAACTAAAAGCTCAACTAGAGGAAGGAAACAAAGTAAGGAAGCAATCCAAGGAAAAGGAATATCAATGTCAAAAGCTACAAGATGAAGTGACATCATTAAGAATTGAATTAAATGAAAGGAGCACAACAATCAAGAAAATTAGAGATAGATCCAATTACTATGAAAGTCTTGAAGCTAAGATCCTCTCTCTAAAAGAATATATTGAAAAATCAAATAAGAAAAATGAATAACTACTCCAAGCTCTTGAAAAACAAGAAAATGAAGTTATTGAATTAAGGCAACAAATGGAAGAAGGAAGAAAAGTTGAAAAGTAGTATCTTGAAAAGGAAGAGCAATATCAGGTTGAGGTAAATTAGAAGAAAAGGATAAGCTCTTACGATTTCAAGAGAATACTAAGATTTTGGATGATATTCTTAGTAGTCAAAGGTCTCCTACCATCAAATCTGGTCTTGGTTTCCATGAGTCTGTTGAAGGTGAATCTAGCTCACAAGCTAAGGCAAGGAACTCTAATGTAAAATCTGAAATGCTCAACAAGAAGATTAGAGGTCAACCCCATCAACAACCAATGAAAGAAATTCTTCAAAGAAAATATTTTACTCCTAAATGTGGAAGCGACAGTCAGTTATTTCCTCAGATGAATAATGTTGAATGTTTTATATGTCATAATCTTGGACATGTTGCAGCAAGATGCAAAAGTAGAATGGTTCAAGACCATCACACAAAAAGATCATCAGCTTCTAGGTACTTTAAGGGATATTGTTTTTCTTGTAATATGTTTGGTCACAAAGCCATTGCCTGCTATAGAAGAAACATGAAACATGTAAGATGTTATGCATGTAACATGTTTGGACATATAGCAAAGGAATGCAGGAGAAAATTTCGAGCACTATACCAAAAGGAGAAAACATCATCTCACTCGAAGATATGGAAGAAGAAGGAAGTACAGTCAGAAAAATGTGGCATAGCATAGTGTACAAACATGACAGACTTAGGGGAAGCCGAAAGTATGAAACTTCAATGTTCTAAATCTCATACGCAAGTTTCATGAATACAAATCGTGCATATATGCGAGTTCTAAGCTACACAGTCACGTATATGTAGTTTGAAGAAAAATGTTGTGGGACATTCTCAGAAAATCTGATATCTGACAGTGAACAGGTGGAACGGGTTTAGGGGGAGAACATGCTATGATTATAATAAAACATTGTTGGCATTATGTTTAGAATTCTTTGGTATGATGATGAAGCTTATGTAGCTAAATGATACCTCTTGCTATGTTATGGTTATGAGTTTCTCATGATAAAATCTCATATGATACTTGGGGTCACATAGTTGGTATTCAGATTAGATTTATGGATGACTGTGGATGACCCTTTGATGATGCATATAGTACATATATGGTGATCTTCATAAGGACAGGGAGAAGTACAAAGTGTGAATACACAGCTTCATTATTTGATGATGAGCCACTCATTTCTTTTATGTTGTTTTCATCATGCCTTCAAAGATGCATAAATATTATATGGTGCAGTTATGATGCAAGACTCTTATAGTTGTTACCTCTCACATGGTTGAGGATTGTTGCTATTGATGATATCAGGAAATGACCATGAGCTCATGGTTGGCTAGATACATATTTCTATCTCTTTGATGAATATACAATGTGATGGATACATGGATGATTGCTTAAGTTGCATATTGATAAATGTTGTTGGTTGGCCAAGAGAATGGTGCTATTGCAGGTTGCATGAAGACATAACTATTTCAAGACATGGATATTCGAAGACATGGCTTACTTAATCACTTAATAATGATGAGTGCTTACCTTATGATGGTAGATTGTGTTAGCTCCTGCTGCAGCAGGTATTCATTTTTCATGATTGGCATTTCACAGGCCAAATATGTTGTACTTTGCTTGCTGCAATGCTCCATATTTGCTCAAACAGTATCCATATGAAGAAGGCTACTTCAAGTTCATTCAATTGCCTTCAAATTTTTGTAAAGTTTTCCTGGTATCGCTACTGTTAGTTAAAGGGAGGTCCAAACAGTTTAATCTTGGTCTCCCTGGGTTTAAATTTCTTGTTTTAGAATATAGAGATGGTAAGTCTGTCCAAACAGTTTAATCTTGGCAGACTCTTAGATAGGTAGAGAAACAGAAGAGTCCAACAGTTTAATCTGGGCTCTGGAAGAAATAAGGGTAGTATGTAGATAGGAAAGCATCAAAAGAAAATGTATGATGGGTTTGCAAGTCTAAGTGCACCCCCAAGCTAAAGAAGAAAAAATGCTAGGCAAGTAGGCCGGGTAGGTAGTGCGGAGGCTGATTGAATTGCTGACAAGTTCCAAGTTTGCAGGTATCATATCATGCAGAACATAATCAGCAAAGATTTGTAAGCAAAAAGGCTCAAATGAGGTATAACTAACTTCCCTCCTTTGTTTTCCCCAATCATTAAACTAACATCCCAAAAGAGGTCAAGATCTGCTTGACACCTCTTTAGTTCATCATCTTCATCACTCCGGTTGAGTAAAGATCTGCTTTACTCAAAGTTGTTCCATATCTTCTCCTGAAGTATGGTCCTACCCCCTGCAATAGCCCAAGTTCCCCCAAACTTAGCGCTTTCTTACCATCTCCAAACTAACCACTAACATTATTATGTAGCTCCCTATGTTTCCCGTCCTCGTGCTAATATTAAGTAAATTCCCCTATGTAATATCCCTTCCCCTGGTTGAAAAATAACCATAGCAAGTCCCGGGAATTGTTTAGTTTATCATAAACTAAGCAAGAACCCCAACCTCCGAAACCACCTTCCAGATACTACGGACTTCTTCCTAAGTATAAAACTCCCCCGAAGTAGTCGGACCCCTTCCGAAACTTCAAAAGCCCTTCACACCCACTTACTTACCTTTTCCCTTCAAAGTCGTTTTCGCATCTCAAACTCGCCATCTCACAGTCATGCAAAACAATGCCCACCCGTCCCCCGCTGATGCAATACCGCGAAATCGGCGATCGGCGATCACAAACGCCGAGTGTCCAATTTGTTCACCCCTCCCTCTCCCCCGATGCGATATCGCGATATCGCATATCGGCAGTCGCAAGCACCAAAATGTCCAACCCAATGATCCCCCTCTTTCCCCGCCGATGCGATATCACGATATCGCATCGGAACCTCTTCACCAACAGTTCATCCAGTACCTCACCATGTCACGATGTACCAGGGACCCACTGATGATGTCATCCGCCGTACAGCCGACGCAGTGCTTACGTTAGCAGCCAGAAAAGCCGAAAAAGCTTCGCGCAAGGAGAAAAGTCGCATTTCGGAGCTCCATATCAAAAAACAGAGGCAGTTTTCGATGCGCGAATAGCGTGAAGCACTATTCATGCATCGCTACGGGAAATAGGCCATTTCGATGAGTCTTCAGGGAATCTTCTGATTGCCGAGCCCACTGCGTGCCGAAAAAGGCCCGAAAATCGCCCAAACGTGCCAAAAGATCAGGTTTGAAGACAGCAGCAGATCATTCACAGAGTTTAAAGTGTATCAGATCAAATCAGCAGGCTCCAAGCGTGCCAAAGAGTATCAGTCGATGGCGGAAACCATCAATGTAGCGGCAAAGTGTATCATAGAATATCTTGAGCAGCGGCCCAAAGCAAGAGAAATTTGAATATCTTCCAGCAGATCCATAGGAGGAGAGCAAAATCACTTGAAGCTCTCAAATCATAATAATTGCACATTCACTTCAGCAGCACTGCATCTGGTCCCCAAGGGCAACCTCGTCACCTGTTCCGATTCAGCTGCCCCCAGCGCAGTCAAAAAAGATTTACTTGCATTTAATTTCAGCAGCACTTAGATTGTCGAAGAGTTCTAAGCAGACCTGTCAAGGTCAATTGTAATGATGTCTTCCTGATATTTTGTTTATAAATACCACCCGAAGCGATATTGTGAAGAGTTGGTTGGTCGGTAGTAGTAGTTGTTGGTCAGTTTCTTTTCCAGAAATTTTCTCTGAGTAAAGACTCGCACTGTAACTGTCATATTTTTCATAATCAAATATTGCTGAAAGCATGGATTGTGAAACAACTTGCTGTTTTCTCTTGGCCAAGGAATGATCACGGAATTCCTGTGTCTCTGCATGATCCAATAAGTGTTCTTCCTCCCTGTTTATTTTATGTTTTTATCATCTTTCTGCCTTTCTAAGCTGCAGGAAAAAAGAATAGCTTAAGATTTGTTTAAATACACCTTAAGTTCAATTTCTGCACTTTTCGATGTTTTCTTCATAAACAGTTATGAGCTAGAATTCTTAAATGCTCTGGTTTACCCTGTTTCTTCCACGTATGAGTGCATGTCTTTGGAATTCTTAACTGCTCTGGGATCCCACTCATCCACTTCTCCCCTTTGTCAGCATGATGAAATGATTCTCTTTTTCCTTTCATCCCTGATATTCTTTCCGTACTTTCAGCAGACTGAATATTGTATCCTGCTTGGCTATCCCGCTCCGTATCCCCTTGTGACCAAGAAAACACTCGCATGCCTCAATCTGTGACTCCATGCCCAATGGTTCAGAACTTATAACACCTTACTGTGCCTCTTTACTCAAGAATCCTACCTTCCTCCCAATCACAGTCAACATTCCCTTGAAGTCAGAAAGCTAGCCTAAGATCATCAACTAAGGTTGAATCTAGATCAACTAAGGTTGAATCTAAAGGAGAGAGCCCTCTCCGATTGCAAGTGGGTTAGAACCTGCAATCAGAAGATTGGTTTGTCGTTACCTCAGCCGTATCCCTAAAAGGAGCATAGGGACAACCTGAGTGATAACAAACCCCATGAGTCTATACCTGACCAATCACAGATAGAGGAAACAGTTGACCCGATTTCACCTTCAATTAACCATACCTTTCTCATAGAGAGTGAGTATGATACCACTCAGGTTCTTTTTGTTTCTTCAAATTCCAATGAGCTTGGAGGCAACCCTTCTATTCCATCAATAGAGGAGGAAAATCCTCTCATTCTCGTAACTCAAGGGGGTAATACTCTCGTTCTTACGGTACCCCCTCCAAGTAGTCTGGTCACTTCCTTTGATTGGAATCGACTAGTAAGATGTCATCTTCCTTCTTATGTGCCTTTCCAGATCATAGTACATGTTTGCAATATCGTTGTACCTGGCACTATGGTAGATGAAGGTGCATCAGTGAGTATCCTTTCCTCCACTGCTTGGCAAGTGTTCAGTTCGCTGTCACTTGTGCCTGTTACCCAAAATCTATTGGTTTTTCATAGAGGAACCAGTCAACCATTAGGGATCCTTCCTCAATTGCCTATTACTTTGGGAGGAAAAATTGTTTATCTCAATGTGATGGTAGTCCCAAGTCCTTTAGATTACAATTTACTTCTTGGGCACGACTATGTTTACGACATGGGAGCTATTGTTTCAACACTCTTTCAAGTGATATGTTTCCTGCATGAAGGCAGAATTGTCACCATTAACTAGCTTTCATTTCTCGGTACAAATATGGCTTCTAGTCAACCATCTTCCCTAAATGGTCCTTTTCTCCCAATGGTATCTTCCCCACAATGGGTCAATTATGTGGCATCCCATTCCATGCCTACATCAATCAATGATCGATTCAGTGATCTTGTACAATATGTACTAGGGGCATTGGAACCAGACCTCTCTAATGTTCTCCCATCTAATGAGAACCTCTTAGAATTCCTGGCCTCTTATGGGTCATGAACACACGAATATGAGGATAGTTCCTGCTCTTGTGTCAACCTTGTTAAAAAATGAAACAAAGGGTATGACCATAGTTCCTTGTCTTGTGTCAAGCTCATTTAAAAATTAAACAAGGGATATGAGGATAGTTCTTTTACTGTGTCACCTCATTAAAAAATGAAACAGGTCCTAGAGCATAGTTCCTTGTCTTGTGTCAAGCTCGTTAAAAAATGAAACAAGGAATATGAGCATAGTTCCTTGTCTTGTGTCAAGTGCGTTAAAAAAATGAAATAAGGGATATGAGGATAGTTCTTTCACTGTGTCAAGCTCATTAAAAAATGAAATAGGTCCTAGCGCATAGTTCCTTGTCTTGTTTCATGCTTGTTAAAAAAAAACAAAGGGGATGACGATAGTTCCTTGTCTTGTGCCAACCTTGTTAAAAATGAAATAAGGAATATGAGGATAGTTCCTTGTCTTGTTTCAACCTTGTTAAAAAATGAAACAAGGAATCAAAGCATAGTTCCTTGTCTTGTGTCAAGCTTGTTAAAAAATGAAATAAGGAATCAGAGCATAGTTCCTTCTCTTGTGTCAAGCTCATTAAAAAATGAAACAAGGAATCTGAGCAGAGTTCCTTGTCTTGTGTCAAGCTCATTAAAAACAGAAACTAGGTCCCCTGGAACAAACTTCCAATTCGAGTCTATGATTAGATCTCATAAAATCCTAGTCATGTCTTTCACTTGATCTCGTAAATAAACCTTCATTCCATCCACCTAATAGCCACAAGTAGTCTACTTAGGTGAATGTAATGAAGCTTCGGGGGCATGCACATGGAATTGAGTCATCATGTTGTGGGCATGTAAACCAATCTCAAGCATAGATTGTTCTTGTTTCAAGCTTATGTAAAAATGAAACTGAATCCAAGCATAGTTTTTCATTTCAAGCTTGTGTAAACATGAAACTGACTCCAAGCATAGTTTCTCATTTCAGGCTTGTGTAAACATGAAAGTGAATCCAAGCTTAGTTCCCTATGGTTCAATCTTGTGTAAAATTGAACCCATCTCAATTTTAACCCTCATGATTTCTATTCTATCAGCCTCTTCCATTAGATGAGCCTTGGTTTTTCTCCTTCCATTGTCACTATTTACTTGGTTGATCATACGCTTTCACTTGGTTGTTTTACCCTTTTTTGAGGAATAGTTGCAATGAGTGGTCTTATTAGCTAGCCTCTTCACATAAATCAACATGTTTTGAGAAGTTCCAATACCATCCGAACCAATTGCTATCCTAGACACCACTCGTTCCTCTAAGTGGAGTCCTCTTTAAGCTCTTTTCAGACTCTTGAAACATGAAAAGATTGCCGAGTGCTTGTCCTTTTCAGCTCGTAAACGAATTTAAAACGACATCCACTCAGTATAAGTTTAACCCTTTTCTGGACAAAGATAGATTATTTATGAAAAAGGAATACATTGATCAAACATGGTCAATAGGTTCTCTCCCGTATAATTTTACTCTTTTATGGACTTGAGACACAAATCTATGAAAAAATAACTTGTGGATTTTTCTTTTTGTCCCTTTTCAAACTCTTTAAACATGAAAAGGACCAAGTTATCATTGTTGTTAAACTCGTTAAAACATCAAATTGTGACAAACTTGTCCATCATGACAAGACCAAGTTTCACCTTCACTAGACTCATTAAAACATCACATAACGATGGATTCACCCAAAGGGTGGAATTATACAACAAGCATATGTTATCCTCCTCAAGCTTGATAAAAAAATAAAGAGGTACTGGTTAGGAATGACTGGGGAAAACGGGAAAAGGGGCAAACCACTTTATGGCAGGAGGTTGCTCTTGAACATGACACTTTTGCTTCATCTCTTGGAATACTTGGGTTGGGTTATCTACTTGATGGTTATCATACCTATGGTCTATCATACCATCTATTACTTTGGCTTTGGGTCAATGTTGCCAATTCATTCAGTGTCGCTAACATGTTCAAGAGAAGTCACTCAGTTAAATTCATCCTTTGTAATACTCATAAACCTTCATTTCCATGACCTCCATTCCTGAACCTTGTGTCGTCAATCAAATTCTATCTCCAAAAATCACCACACTCATTTCATGTTGTTGATGTCGGATACATCAAGACCCTCTTGTGATGAGTCACTTTTTGTCGACATTAGCACATTATCCAAGATGTTGAATTAGAAACACCCTTCTAGTACCTTGAGGCTTGCATGCATCAATGGTAGGTTTCTCGCTTCCAGTAATAGGTTGACATCACTAGCCTTCGACTGAAAGACTTTCTATGGTGTTCAACATCAAAAAATATATTCACACCATGCAAAATGTACTATAGTACCTTGATAATCATTATCATTATTGGTGATCTTTCTCACGTCTATTAACGACTTACATCATTGGCTGGTAATCAGACGGTGTCTTCCCATGTTTGACTTTAGATCACATATTCACATGGTTAGACTAATACTTGAGCGAAAGATTGGACAAGATAGAAGACCCTGGATCTAGTTTCATCCATCTGGGCTGCGATTTCAGGAAAGTACTAAATCTCCTGTACGATGGATTTACACTGATGGTAATCCCATCATGGGTTTATATTTGTAGACGACTATCTATCTACATGTAATGAAATTTTATATGTTGAGCATGGGTATGCCTTCCCTGAGCGATTCATGAAAAATCCAAAATACCATGATATTATGTATTGTAATTAATGCAGGTCACCATCCACTTCAGAACCTCCTCATCACATTGTAAAGCATATCACTCGACATTATCATTTTCAACTTCATGCCTTAGGGGGAAACTGTTACAGATCTTATTGGGCACATCACTCCCATCATTCAAATCAATACTTTTAGGTCTCATCAAACCTAATTCAGTTGCTACATGCCCTAGAGAAGTCATCACATTGAATGTCATCATTCCTGAGAGTTTCCTAGCCTGAAGACATCCTAAAATGACTCCTTGAGGGACCAGTGCAGCTTTGGTCAGGGACAAATTCACTACAGATCATTTAGTCCCATTAAAGCCTGCTCTATAGAGCACCTAGGCCCACTTTGACTTGCGTTGGGCGAGATTGAGCGAAATCTTCATAGGGTTCTAGGAATATTCTTTCATTCTATACCATTCTAGAAGATTCCCACCTCTTATCTTATCATATAAGCTCAAAAATGGATAGAAAATGAATCCAATAACCTCATATTCTCTCATCCTCTCATCCCTTCCTCCATGGAAACTAACTCCCAAATTGGAAATCCATTCAATGCCCAATTTATGACAACATCACCTTCATTTCCCTATAAATTGAACACTCATCATAGTGGTTAGTGATTGGACTTTGAAGAATTGTAAGGAGATACTATTGGTTTGAGGTTTGAGATCATAAGAAAGTATTGTTATGCTACCGAAGTGTTGTGATTTTAGTGTGATGAACGATGGAACTCAAGTTGGATGAGTGACATGGGATCTAACTTATTTGGTTGTAACTATTCCTTCTACTTAATAAAGTTGTTTACACATTTTCCCATATTCTTGTATTTAGGTATGATGATTATATGTGTAAATGATTTTGATTCCATTTTCTTATAGTAGATAGATCTCCTTCTTTGATTGGCTTTTATCCTCTGTTTATGATTTCAAGTACTAATCGAGCAGATTCAGTTCAAGAAGAAGCGATGGGAGCTATTCAAAGGAGATGAAGGGAAGAGAAGGATAACAAGTAGGTCCTTTGTCTTATTTATCTTGTATAGGAAAAAGGTTAAACTCTTTAATTCTATTGTTCTAAGTGTAGCTACCCACTTAGGGAAGTTGTGTTTATCCGTAGATGTAAAATTCCATATAACAAAGATGATGCAATAATCGAGGTTCTCATCTTTTCCTGTAGTCTTTGAATATAATCTATTATGTCCATCAGCTTGTCATTCAACACAAAAATAGAAGGCAATACTTTCTTAATCAATGCATCAATTCTCGATATAAACCTGTTAATGCCAAATTCCAGAGTGTGGCATTTATCTTCTAGCCATGTTACTAATTTATTCTTAGTGAGAACCTTCTTTACTTCAAGGATTGTTTCAGTTTTGTCTTCTACTCCCAATTCCTCCAGATTATATTTATCCTTGGAATTTAGATATCTAATGATTCTGTTTATTGTTGCAGGCATTGTTCCTAACTGATAATTTATTTTAGAAATAGCTTTGTTGGCTTCTTCTACCAGTTCTTTCTGTTCAAAAATATTCTGGATGTAGGGCCAAATTTCTTTCATTTCATAGCTGATGTTATCCCAAATGATTTCTTTAACATGATCAAGGGGAGTGGCAATGGACTTTTCATTCACTAACTTCTTCCAATTCTCAATCTAAGTTTGGGCTCTCTAGGATTCTTCTGAATGATTAATGTTAGACCTACTTTTAATGTCTTCCAGTTGCTTCAATTTTTTCTCCAGTGTTTGGATTTATTTAGAATGAAGTGTCATCTTCTAAACTACTTGGGCCAGTTCTATAACATCTCCTTTAGTGACTGTGGTAGGTATAGCTGAAGGAATAGTAGCAATTGGAAGTGCTTGTAGAGGAACAACTGATTTCTTGGCTTCTTCAATGAGTCTTTCTACTTGGATTTCCATCTGTCTTATTTGTGAATTTTGATCAATAATGAGCTTCATCATATATTCCTTCTGGTTCTCTGTTTCATTCATTTCCTTAGCCAAAATATCTTCAGTTGTTGGGATATTGGGTTGTTTCCTTAATGCAACAATGTTTGCATTCTTATTTTTGATTAATTCCTCCGCATCTTTAACATTTGCATGGTCATAACCCAATATGATTACCACATCTTCTAGTGTTTTAATCCTAGAGTCTTTGGCATGAGAAGAAATCTTCTCCATGTCGAGCTATGATCAAATGGTGGCAAATGTGGCCAGGAATCTAGACAAGGACATGGCAGTATTAGTAGTAGAGGAAAATATCATCTCTCCTGATTGTTTGTGAATTTCCATTTGATCAATTAAATGCACATCCTTAATATCCAACTCAAGAGTGGCTTTATTTTAATCTTCCTCTCCTTTATGCTGAGGTACTTGAGCTTGGAGAAATGCCATGTGCATTCTTCATTTCTTTGAATCAAAGGCAGTTAACAATCTGCTTTGTGTGCTAGATGCTTGCTTCAAGAATTGATTATAGATATTGATTTTTAAAGCTTCATTCTTTAGCTTGAATTAGTTATAGATGTCCATCGTGATTTTCTTAGACTCACTTGATGAAGATGCTTCTTTCTGTGTGATCTGCTACTAATAATTTTGAGAAGGTGCTGAAGTATCAGGAGGATTTGTTGATTTCTCTTCTCCTAATGTAGTTTAGGAATTTCCTTTGAAGTGTTAGGCTGCTAGTGTTCCGAATATTTGATGATGTTCAAAATTGAAATGAGTTTTGCCTTTTTCCTATACATAAGTTTAAAAAATCAGCTGATGATGTCAGTTTCCATGGGTGACACTTCCTCTCTATTTCTCTTTGTTGTCTTCTCTTCTTGTAGGGAAGGTGTATGCACTGTAGAAGTAGACACATGTTGTTGTTCTGATTCCTGTAGAGTATTTTGTAGCCAATCTGTTTGATTTTTGTATTGTTCAATCTCTGGCCTTGTTGTATTAAAGTAAGGTGTAGATTTGGTGTCTACCCTTAACTTAGAAATTATTCCTAATGGGTCGTAAGACCAGGTAAACCTAAAACTAAATTTCATGGTTTTCAATATCTTCTTTGCTCCTTCTCCTACTTCCCTGCTATTACAAATAAGCTGACCAACCTATGCCTTATTCTGAATTTTGATTTCTGTTTCGCAGATGTAAAGTGAATATTGTCAATGTTTATCATCTGTTTGATATATTCAAGTGCAAAAATCCTCATTCAGAGGTATTTAGGCAGCTTAAAAGGTAGTAGTTCACAACGAAAAACTCTAATCTCAGTGTAGTTCTCATAGAGATACCAATCTCCAGTCTGTGTCTACTATGTAAGCTGCAAAGTTTTATGAATTTATTCACTTATTTTGATCTCAGCGTTGCGACTCAAAAGATTCATGGCAGGATGATCAAACATGTCTATGAATTGTTTAAATGAATATTCATTTTGTTCTTTCATAGCCATGGTAGTCCAAAATATTACTGAGTGTTGTTCTCCTTTATCATCTAACTTATATAATGATTGATCTGGATTTAAATAGGAACACAACAAAATATAGAGATAACAATATACACAAAGATGCAGTGGAAATAATACTTCATTTCATTAATGTAAAATACTGAAATATGCTTACAAACAGAAATGGAAATAAACTAGCTAGGGCGATGATAGCTTACCTCTGAGAAGATATGTGGCGGCTACATGCCTCTGAAATGTGTTACAATGAGGCTCAAAGGCCTATTTATTGTTGAGAAACAATGGAAAACCCTTAACATCCAAAAACCTAACCCTAGAAGATCAAACACCAAATTGTGGGCCCCATTTTGGGTAAGTTGGTACATCAACTTCCGAGGTCACAACTTTTGCACCCAACCTTCGTTTGACGCGTACAATAGCTCGTTAGAAAGATCTATCTGATAACTATAGCTTTGGGAAGAGAAACATTAGTCCATGAACCCATGTTGCTCCCAGATTTCCCAAAAAACATCTTTTAGGGCCTCAAAATGGCTCTGGAAGTGAAGGACCCGAAAAACTATCAAAAATACTAAATTGTGCTATAATTATGGAAACTAAAAAACTGAAATAGATAGTCATGGGTGTCCAAATGGGATAGGTGGGTGGCCAGCAACATCCAGCTAGATCAATGATAGATTTAGCTGATCTCCTTGGAAGTATATGAACATGTAGATTAGAACATAAGTATATTTAAAAACCTCTTGAGTATCAAAGTTCACAAACTACTGGTGGATGGACTCTGCTAAAAACTGACAAAAATTATACATAATGATGGGTGAGGAATCACTATAAAATATTGACAAGAATCCAATAATGGCATCATTGACCCATTCATCAGAGTAATAGCCAAGTAGGTAAGAAATCACAGTGATAATTTGCTTGGCTCTTTCTAGAAAAATGGATGAAGGATAGGGAGGATTATTTTTAGGCATCTTTTGAAAGGAATAACTCCAGGGTTTCAGTTCTCATGGTAAAATCCATTTTTTGATATAATTCAACTAAGGCTTCATGAGAAAATGGAGTGGTATCTTTGATAGTTGGAGCTTGGATCATCTGGTTAATGGATTCAGGGGTTATAGTAAACATAATTTGGCCCTGAGGATTGACAACGACTCTTTGATCTAGGAGGTAAGAAGCTTGACAACTTCTGATAAAATCTAGAGCACTGAAGGTGAGAGGAAAGATAATAGGGAAGGTTTGATTTCCATACTTGAAGTTCATCAGTTTGGTCGACATATTTATCTTCTAGCCAACAATATAATTCAAAAATATCAATATCACAATTGGTTTCATGAGTCATATAGTATCTATCAGCTAAAAGTGTATGGTGAATTTCAACAGAGGGAAAATTGAGAGGGTTAACATCTTCCTATGTTTTATTCTGTTTAGGAGACATAATTACAGTAATTTGAGAGTGGGTTTTAAATTATAAATAGAAGAAAAGGGGTTTATAATGGAAAGAAGGTTCTCTGACCAATATATGAATATGGGAAGTGTATATGTAAACTCGAAAAATGCTCGAACAGGCGGTGGTGATTTAAGAATCAATTGAATACCTACAACTGAAGATTGAGAGTAAGTCAAGCTCTACAGACTGTGGAATGAAAATGGGAAGTTTGTGGAGGGTTTGAAATGAATTTATAACAAAATATTTTAACCGTTGATGGCACGGGGTTAACAGATGATTGAAATAAGTGGATAATAGGAATATGGAGGGAGGTGATTTAATTCATCAATTGTAGGCTATGTGGCAACGACAAGATGGCAGAGTAATCAACAGTGAATGGTAAGTTGTCTTGAGGAAACAACTTTTGGAGGGGTGTGAGGCTGTTTATAGCTTTGATGGATGGGGGTCTGAAATCTTGTGATGGTGACACATAGCGAGCGGGTGGTATGGTTATACAACTCATTTCAGAACCCCCTGCTAATAAAGGACGAACGATGGAGGGGGTTCGAAATCATATAAGAAGCGTTGGATTAAATTAATGGTCGGGGATAAGTAGGAAGATAGCCAACGTTTAATGGTGGGGCCCGAAATCACGTCAAAACTTTAGTCCAATGTTTACATGAATCAAAATATGTGGGGTAAAAAGATAATGTGTCGGGAAAATAACTTAGAAAAGTTATATGGTAGGGAGGTAGGGAATGAAATATAATGTGTCAGGACTGAAGTATTTGGAATTAAGACTTAGGATAAAAAGTATGAGGGGAGTTTGTAATGAAGGAGTGAATTATGGAAATGAATATGTAGGGGATTATAATATAAGGAGGGGATTTTTAGTGTAAGAATGGGAACGTGACCTCCTTTGATATATTCTTCTGCACATGCAACATAGGATCTGCATGACGATGTTGCATTTGAGCTAGCAACCTTATGCATTCCAAAACTTTTAAATGAAATCTTTTTTCCTTTTTCTTTTAGCTTCCCTAACATTTATTTTGCCTTCCTTGTTTAAAGCAACTAACACCTAACATTTTATTGATATGGATGCCTATCAAATCAAATTTTCCTAACTTTGTTTAAACAAATTTTTATTTCTTTTGCATCCATATCCTACCTTAACATTTTCAAAATTTATATATCTAATATACTAACTTATCAAAACTAGATTTGTTACAACATCGGCTCCATCTGGGGACTGCTTCCCCCTATGCAATGCAAAGAACAAGTAGATCCAAGTGCCTTCACCTCGGGCTATGGAGTGTTTGCTGCAAAAGAAACTCACTTGCAGATTTGAAAATAAACTCTTTGAATATTTATATATGGTGAATGAAATGGAAAACTAATACAGAATGTAGTGCTTCAAGTATTTCCCATTGACTGGAAATGAGGAATACTCTCCTTCTAGATTCTTCAATACAAATGTGTTGTTTCCTTTGACTTCTACAATGTTGAAGGGACCAAACAAGAGATTGTCAAATTTCTTATGCTTGCCTTTTCCTTCTCTCCTTGAATTCCATTTGAGCACAAGATCACCCTTTCTGAAATTTCTTTCTCTTGCCTTTCTGTCAAAGAGCTCCTTCAACATGTTTTGATACTTCTTCAACTGATACTGAATTTCATCTCTATCTTCATTTAGCTCAATGATTTGATTAATTCTCCTTGAAAAATCATCATTTTCCTCATAATATTCTTGAATAAATTTCATTACAGGTAAAGCTAATTGACTGAGAAAAACAACTTCCTTACCATAAACCAATTGAAAAGGAGACTTCCCTATTAACCTTTTAGGAGAAACTTTGTTTTCCCAAATAGCATGGATCAAATGTGTGTCCCAGCTCCTTTTGTGATCTTCAAGAGTCTTCTTTATAACCTTGACTAAGCTCTTGTTGGAAGATTTTGCCAACCCAATACCCTGTGAATAGTATGGTGAAGAATGATGCAATAAAATTGAATATTTTTGACAAAATTCAATCATTTTTATACTATTGAAATGATCCAGGTGGATGTTGGTGGCCACCCACCTATCCCATTTGGACCTCCACAACTATCTCTTTCAATTTTTCAGTTTCCTTAATTATAGCACAATTTACTATTTTTAGCAGTTTTTCAGGTCCTAAACTTCCGGAGCCGTTTTGAGGCCTTAAAAGACATTTTTTGGGAAATCTACCGCCAAAAATTTGTCTATCTAAAAATCGTCTTTTCTGTTGTATTCCTTCGAGAGATCTTTCCGGCAGGCTATCATGCACGTCAAATGGAGATAATATGACCAATTTGCGACCCCAGGAAGTTGATGTACCAACTTACCCAAAAACGGGGCCCACAATTTGGCGTTTCATCTTCTAGGGTTAGGTTTTGGAATGTGAAGGGTCTTCCATTGTTTCTCAACAATAAATAGGCCTTCGAGCCTCATTGTAACATAGTTCAGAGGCATGTAGCCACACATCTCTTCTCAGAGATAAGCTACATCGCCCTAGCTGGTTTATTTCCATTTCTGGTTGTAAGCATATTTCAGTATTTTCCATTAATGAAATGAAGTACTATTTCCACTGCATCTTTGTGTATATGGTTATCTCTGTAATTTGTTGCATTCTAGATTAAACTTCTGGATCATGAAAGCTGTTACATTATCTGTTATAATTTGTTGAGGACATCCAAACCTTGATAAAGTATTTTCCTCAAGAAACTTAATTACAACCGTATCAGTAGCATTCTTTATAGGTATGGCTTCTACCCACATGGTAAAGTAATCAATAGTAGTTAAAATCCATCTATGTTGGTTGCTTGATGGAGGATGGATTTCCCTAATCAAGTCTAACCCCCATTGTAGGAAGGAGCTTGAACTAACACTGGAAGTAAAGGAATTGATGACATCTTTTGTTTTCCTGCAAAAAGTTGGCATGGCACACAACTTCTTACCCTTGCTGCAACTTCTTTGAAAAGTGAAGGCCAATAAAAACCTGCCTTCAAAATCTTGTAGGTTGTTGCTCTCCAAGCATAATGTCCACCACAAAACCTTGCATGGAACTGATCAGTTATTCCTTTTGTTTCATTTTTAGTTAGAGAGCGAATAAGGATGTTTAAAGGATCTTTCCAATATAGGTTTGCATTGATGATGTAGTATTTAATTGATTTCAGCTTTAAAGCTTTGCATTGTTTCAAACTAATATCAGCTGGACATAGAAAATATCTAAGGAATTGAACAATATCAAAATACCAATTAGAAAGAAGATATTTCTGATCTATATGAACAAGAATATTCCGGTCTGAAGAAGAAGTTCTTGTGGATTCACTCCTTCTATATGAGAAGGAGGCTCTTGTGGATTCTCCTCTAATATGAAGGAAGGTTCTTGCGTATTCTTCCTAGGTGAGATTTCAACAACCAAATTAATTCCCAGTACTTTTCAATTAGATTCAACCAATAGTTTGGCTAAACCTTGGCCCTTCACAAGAATTGTGGTTTTGAGGTCAAGGTCAAATTCAATTATTTTGGAAATCCATCTCCCCCTTTTCCCATCAGTATCTAACTAAGTTAAAAAGGTTTTTACAACATGATTAGGGACATATGCAGTAATGTGTGAATACAACACACAAGTGCTGAAATCTTTGGGGGCTTGAATGAGGGTAGAGGCTTGTTTCTCCATGATATCATATCTAAGTTCAACATCCCTCATGACTTTGAAAAAGAATGTGAAGGGATGATCATCACCGTTAATGTTTTTCTGTAGGAGTACAACAGCTAAAGTGGTTTCAAATTCAAAAGAGAATATGCTGAAAGGTAGAGAATAATCAGGACTAGCTAATGTAGGGGCTTCAGAGATGGCTTTTTTGATTTGGTTAGAAGCAAACCTCGCAGAAAATGTCCATTTTACTTCATTATTTTTCTTAAGCATGTCAGTTATATCCTTTACCATCTCTACATAATTAGGAATAAACCTTCTAAGGAAATTATTTTTTCCAAGGAAAGTTTGTATTTCCTTCTTATTTCTTGGTAGAGACAATGTTTGAATGGTTGATACTCTTTTTAGGTCAATCATAACTCCATCCTTGGAGATTATATGCCCTAGTAATTCACCTTCCTTGACAACAAATAAGGATTTCCTAGGATTAAGGGAGATACCAAATTTCTTGCATCTGTCAAAAACCTTGCTCAAGTGCTTTAGATGATTTTCATTAGAATCAGAAAAGACAGTTAAATCATCTAAATATATAACAATGAATTCAGAATTGTTACCCATAAATGCTAGGTCCATGGCTCTTTGAAAGGTGGCCCTAGTATTGGTCAATCCAAATGGCATCCAGGCATGCATAAATGTACCCCAAGGAGTGATGAATGCAGTTTTATCTTGATCAAATTTGCTCACCATGATCTAGTTATAACCTGAAAAACCATAAAGCATAGATATTTTACTAGATCCTAAAACTTTTTGAAGTAAATAATCCATTTTGGGTAATGGATAATTATCTTTTAGGGATGATTTTTTCAGATTTCAGAAATTTACACATAGCATAATCTCACCATTTTTCTTTTGGACTAGAACTAAGTTAGCTACCCAATTTGAATACCTCAGAAGTAGAATAATGTGAGCATCAAGTAGCTTCTTAAGCTCTTTCTCAATGCTTGGGAGTAATATGGGATTGATTCTTCTTAATTTTTGCTGAAAGGGTTTTGCCTCTGGTTTTAAGAGAATTATATGTTCATGCAAGGCTATGTCATAGGTTTTTAATTCACTGTAAGACCAGGAAAACACATATTTATAGTTTTTAAGAAGATTCAGATATTTAGCTTTTACATACAAAGGTAGGGTTGATGATAGCTTGATATTTATAACATCATCTGTTGTCCCAATATTACACTCTTCAATTTCTTCATTAGGTGTTTTAGACATAGGTTTCTTAAACACATCATTAACATAAAAAATATTCTCTAATGGAATCAATCCATTAGGAATAAAATTATTAGGCAGTTGTATGATTTCATGATCAAGTTTTTTTGACTCAAATGGTTTATCAGAATTTTGATGAATTGTTTCATGGACCTTTTTTTGATCTTCCTCAATCTGCATGTTTGAAAATCCTTCAATGACTTGCAGAAAGGATTTTAGTTGCTCATCATCTTCAAGAATCTCCCAATATTTTAAATTGTCATGTATTGATGGTCTATATTTAACTTGGGTCTAACATTTTATCAATGCTGGCTAAGGAGTTTTAAAAGAGCTAGCTAAAACAACAAATGAATCAGCATGCATGTTTCGATCTCTAGGAATTGCAGTGATGTTAAAACCAAAGAAAAATTGTTCAATGACATCCAAAAATTCATTCCTATAGGTTCTTAGTCTTGGGTGTTTGGTTTGACAAAGGATTCTAACTTGTTTTACAATAAGTTCAGAATCTAAAAACACATCCAAGTTTTTCACCTTTAAATCTTTAGCCATCTGCAGGCCAAGCAAAAAAGCTTCATACTCAGCCATGTTATTAGTTACTTCAAATTCTAGTTTACATGACTGAGTAAGATTATCTTTATTTGGTGATATCAAAACAATTCTTGCTTCTTCTCCATCCTTCGAGCAAGAACCATCAAAGTAAAGTTTCCAAATATCTGATTTTTCAATTTCTAGTTTGGAAACAATATTTTCAATAGTAAGTTGAGAGTTTGATGCATTTTTTGAGGATAATTGAAAACAACTGAAGTCTTCATCAAAAACATAAATAGGATAATTCCTTTCTTGATCAACTCTACAAACAGTGTGAAAGAATCTAACTTCCATATATAACCTTAATTATTCACCACCAAAAACTAGAATAGTTACATAAGACATGTCCATCTATAGAGATCCTCTAAGTTTGGCACAACCTGATCTAGAAAGAAGCATGTCAAATTTGGGTGAGATGTTAGTAACAACAATGTCGAAGACTATAATTTTAACAAGAATTTGAGCTAAGGTGACAACTAGGTCTTTAATCAATCCTAAGTAAGGTACTTTCTTGGAATCAAATGTGTAAAGGTCATGATAAGAACGTGTGACTTGTAACTGTAGCTGGTCCGTAATTACCTTAGGCATAAGGTTGTGTGATGCACTAGAATCCAACATATAGTTATATAACAAATAATCATGAGCTTTCAGAGTCACATAGAATAGTGGAACAATCTCGTCAATTATGTTAGAATAGGACCAAAAACCACAAAAGATTTTTCATCCTGCAAATTAATAACATCTCCTTCAGCATCAACACTGGAAGACTCGATCCATTTTGACACATGGGTTTTGTAACCAGGATTTTTAGAAATTTCAGCTAGGGGAATGGGAATATTGACTCTTTCCAATTCTTTTTCAATATTGAAAGTTGTCAGAATAGTTTTATCAAATGGAAAAGTTTTAGTTGAGGAATCTGTAGTTTGAGGTGTTGGGGTCTGAGTCTAAATAGACTTTACTGCAGGTTCAATGGTGGAAATAGACTTAGAAGATCTACCAGGGCCTACTCTTGGTCTGAGATCATATATTTTATTTAACTCTGCAATAAGGAATTCAGAGAAAGCTTGGTATTTGGAGAGTTGATTGTCTTCTTGCTCTTGTTCCAAAGATTGAGATGAAGATGAAGGGACAATGGCCATTTGTACTAGTGAAGAATCAACAATATTGATATCTTCAGTGATTTTAGGGCTTGAATCTGTGGCTATTGATCATCAATCAACAGAGGAGGCTGAATATTTGAATTTGGTCTTTGAAGAATTTGAAGTTGAGGGGCTCTCTGTTGTTGATTTTGATTTTGATTTTAAGGTCTGATAACAAATTTCTAAGAAGTTATGGGTTGTTTTTCAATTTTGGAGATCCTATTAGACAAATTTCTAAGTAAATATGTGATTTCATCAATTTTCTGATCTTCAAGTTTGGATTTAGAGGAGGATGATTCATCAAGTTTAGCTTTTAATTTTCTCTGTTCTTTCTCTTCTTTAGCTTTAATTTTACCAGAAGTTGACTTATTAGCTTCTACCTCAATGGCATTTGTCTGCATGTCCTGTAATGTATTTTTAACTCTTTCCCTCAAAATAACCACAAATTCATCATCAAATGCTTTGAAAAATGTCACTTTTGCAGCTACTACTGGTGGTTTGCATCAGCAGGCATTTTGTGGTAGATTTTATTAAATCTTTTAATAAATTTGGAAATTGGTTCACTAAGATTCCTCTTCATTTCTTCGAATTCAGTGAGAAAATAGACAACATATTTCTTTACCCCCCATTTTTTTAAAAGATGGAAATGAGTTCATTCCAATTCCTAATAGAATTAGCAACAAGTTGTTTAAACCAAACTCTAACATTTCCGTCTAACGATTGTACAAAAAGTCTCATGTAGACATTTTCTTCCTCTATGTTCATATTGTCTACGAAGTCTAGGAAGGCTAAAATGTGATCTTTAGTTGAGGGGCTTGCTTCTCCATTGAATCTGGATAAATGTTTAAGGTGTCCATTAGGAAAATTACCCAAATTATGAGGAAGGACTAGTGTAGCATACCTTGTGTGCACAATAAGCTTAAAAGCCATGCTAGCAGGAGGAGTATGTGGTGTAAGAGTGGATCATGAAGATACTGAATGAGTAGGTGTATTATGATTAGAAGGTGGAGGAGAATGTGAAGGAGGAGAAGTATGTGAGGGTTTCAAAGGGATCTTAACTACCAATATCTGAGCTATTGGTGTTAAATCTTCCTCCTGATATTCAAACAAGGGATTGGAATCAATAGAGAAGGTTTCTTCTCTCCTAAACGATGAAGATGGAAAGGAATGGGGAAAGGGAGTGATAAAATCTATAGGCTTGAATTCAGGTAAGTGAAGACCCAATCCTTCCTCAAATGTGGGTGAATTTATGGGGAATGATGGGACTTGATAAGATTCAAGTGACTGGGTTAAAAGGGGAGATTAAAGATATATTCCTTTTGCATATAACTTGGAAACTCTAGGAGGCACTTGAGTCCAATTAGGGTGAGATGATGCTAATGAAAATGGATCTACAGTTGAGGTTTCTTCAGGGTGTAAAAATGAAGAGGAAGGAGGAGAGGTCTTATGTCTTCTTCTTCTTAAGGCTACCCTAATGAACTTTTCTGGATCTGGTAAGGGATCAACTATCTCAGATTTAGAATGTGATATGGTATGCTTGAAGGGAGCTAGCTTGAAACAATGGAATCGTCAGGTGAAGGATTTTGACCTAAAATCTAACCTTTATTCACCTTAAAGGAAAGATGAATTTCGTTGTCCCATGAAAAATCTCATCTCCTCGACAGTTGTGCCAATCTGATGTTGTCATTTGAGATAACCCTAGGTTAGCTGATTATGCCAAAGCATCTAAAATATTCTGGGGTTTTTGATTTTGTGGATGACCAAAGAACAGTTAACTAAAACAGGTGTTTCTAAAACTTAGAAAGATCTTAGATATAAATGAAGGGATTCTTTTTTATTTGGACATAGTAGTTTAAATTTTATGTGTGAGGGATTTTAGAAGAAAAAGGAAACGTAAATGATCATATAATCAGATAGAATACTTAATCATTTGCAAGAAGAAATCATTAAAACCGTGTTTTAATGATCAACATAATATAACTAAATTGTAACAGAAACCTAATGCAATTTAAATTTCAAGAGGAAATAGAAGAATCAAACAGCTCTGTAACTTAGTCTCTTAATTAAATTATAATTCACGACGAATTAAGAATGAAATTGATACTCAATTAAGGTTTTTAATTGGATAACTATTTATAAGATAAATAATATGAAGAAAACAATTATGATAAACACAAAGAACTCACAAAAAGACAAGTCATGGGCAGATAACTCATAATCCTTTATTGACATTCAAAAAGCTCTAGCGTAGTACAATTCTATTCAAAAACTAATTCGAAGGTGAAACCTTTAATTCTTTATCAGAATGAGGTATTTATACAAAAAAAATAGTTGTACAATTAATGCCTCATTGACTAGACATGCTAAAATATCTAAGACTAAAACAAAATTGAAGGATTCAATCTAGGAAGAATGCATATGCGTTCTGGCCATGTTCTACTAGAATCTGTTGCTGAGACACCTCTTTTTCTGGATACGCTGGCAACTGACTATTGTGCTAGAGTGATGTCCTCGAGGTGCTAGAATAATATGATGGCAGGCTTTATTCATTTTGATATTCTTTCAATTTCTCCCAATGTTCTAAATTTGTAATTGTTACCTTTATAGCCTTTCATTAGATTTCATCTACCTCAGTGTGTTTAGTAAAGGTATGTTTTATTGGAAAAACATGATGAATCTCTTTTTGAATAAAGCGAATATTTTCAACTACTTCATACAAAGCTCTACCAGTGATTGATCCTTGGATTGAAGATGATGTAGCAATGGAGTTTCTCATCTCTTCCTATAGTCTTTGAATATAATATGTTCTGTCCATCAGCTTGTCATTCAGCACAAAAATAGAATGTAATCCTTTCTTAACCAATGCATCAAATCTTGACAAAAACCTGTTAATTCCAAATTCTAGAGTGTGGCATTTTTCTTCTAACTGTGTTACTAAATTCTTCTTAGTAAGAACCTTTTTTACTTCAAGGATTTCTTTAGTTCCATCTTCTACTCCCAATTCTTCCAACTCATATGTATCCTTGGAATTCATAAATATAATGATTATGTTAGCTATTATAGGCATTGTTCCTAACTGATCATTTATTTTAGAAATAGCTTTGTTGGCTTTTTCTACCAGTTCTTTCTATTCAAACATAATCTGGATGCAGGGCCAAATTTCCTTCATTTCATAGAAGATGTTATCCCAAATGATTTATTTAACATGAGCAAGGTGAGTGCCAATGGAATTTTCATTTGCTAACTTCTTCCAATTCTCAATCTAAGTTTGGGCTCTCTGGAGTTCTACTAAATGATTGGTGTCAAACCTACTTTTAATGTCTTCCAGTTGCTTCACTTTTTTCTCCAACTGTTGTATTTCTTCGGATTGAAGTGTCATCTTCTGAACTTCTTGGGCCAGTTCTATAACATCTCCTTTAGTGAATGTGGTAGGTATAGTTGAAGCAATAGCAGTGATTGGAAGTGCTTGTAGAGGAATAGTTGATTTCTTGGCTTCTTCAATGAGTCTTTCTACTTGGATTTCCATCTATCTTATTTCTGAATTTTGCTCAATAATGAGCTTCATTATATCTGCCTTTTGGTTCTTTGTTTCAATCATTTCCTTAGCCAAAGGATCTTCAGTTGTTGGGAGTTTGAGTTGTTTCCTTAATGCAACAATGTCTGCATTCTTATTTTTGATTAATTCCTCTGCAACTTTAACATTTGCAAGGTCATAACCCAATCTAATTACCAGGTCTTCTAGTGTTTTAATCCTAGAGTCTTTGGCATGAGAATAAATATTCTCCATGTGGAGCTATGATCAAATGGTGGAAAATGTGGCTTGCAATCTAGACAATGACATGGCGGTATTAGTAGTAGAGGAAAATATCATCTCTCTTGATTGTTTGTGCATTTACATTTGATCAATTAAATGCACATCCTTAATATCCAACTCAAGAGTGGCTTTCTTGTAATCTACCTCTCCTTTAGGCTGAGGTACTTGAGCTTGGAGAAATTCCATGTGCATTCTTCCTTTCTCTGAATCAAAGGTAGTTAACAATCTGCTCTGTGTGATAGATGTATGCTTCCATAATTGATTATAGATATTGACTTTTAAAGCTCATTCTTTAGCTTGATTTGTTTGTAGATGCTCATCGTGCTTTTCTCAGGCTCACTTGATGAAGATGCTTCTTTCTGTGTGATCTGCTGGTGCTAATTTTGAGAAGGTGATGAAGTATCAGGAGGATCTGTTGATTGCTCTTCTCCTAATGTAGTTTCAAGAATTTCCTTTGAAGTGTTAGGTTGTTGTTGTTTTTGTAAGAACTCTAGACAGAACATATCTCCACAATGATATGATATTGTCCACTTTGGGCCTAAGTCCTCATGGATTTGTTTTTGGGCTTTACTCCAAAAGGCCTCATACCAATGGGGATATTTTCCCATCTTTATATATCCATGATCCTCCCCACTTCTAGTCAATGTGGGACTTTGGTCGTATACCCAACAGTTTTGAATCTTTGATGACATTCAGCCTTGAACTAACTTTTTCCTTTTTCCTATATATAAGTTTAAAACCTAAGCTGATGATGTCAGTTTCCATGGGAGACACTTCCTCTCTGTTTCTCTCTGTTGTCTTATCTTCTTGCAAGGAAGGTGTATGCACTATAGAAGTAGACACTTGTTGTTCTTCTGATTCCTACTGAGTTTTTCCTTTTTCCTACATATAAGTTTAAAACCTAAGCTGATAATGTCAGTTTGCATGGGAGACACTTCCTCTCTGTTTCTCTTTGTTGTCTTATCTTCTTGCAGGGAAGGTGTATGCACTATAGAAGTAGACACTTGTTGTTCTTTCGATTCCTATATAGTAGTTTGTAGCCACTATGTTTGATTTTTATATTGTTCAATCTATGGCCTTGTTGTATGAAAGTAAGGTGTAGTTTTGGTGTCTACACTTAACTTAGAAATGATTCCTAATGGGTCATAAGACCAAGTAAAACTCAAACCAAATTTCATGGTTTTCAATATCTTCTCTGCTTCTTCTCTTGTTTCCCTACTATTACAAATAAACTAACCAACCTGTGTCTTTATTCTGAACTGTGATTTCCTTTTGGCAGATGTAAAGTGAATCTATTGCATGTTTATCATCTTTCTGATATATTCAAATGAAAAAATCCTCATTGGGAGGTATTTAGGGAGCTTAAAAGGTGGCAGTTCACAACCAAAAACTCTAATCTCAGTGTAGTTCTCATAGCGATACCAATCTCCAGTCTATGCCTAATGTGTAAGCTGCAAAATTTTCTAAATTTCTTCACTTATTCTGATATCAGTGCTACCACTCAAAAGATTCATGGCAGGATGAACAAACATGTCTATGAATTGTTTAAATGAATATTCATTTTGTTCTTTCCTGACCATGGTAATCCAAAATATTACTGAGTGTTGTTCTCCTTTATCGTCTAACTTATATAATGATAGATTTAGATGATCTCCTTGGACGTATATGAACATGTGGATTAGAATAGAAGTATAATTAAAAACCTCTTGAGTATCAAAGTTCACAAACTACTCGTGGATGGAATCTACTAAAAAATGACTGAAATTAAACATAATGGTGGGCTAGGCATCAATAGAAAAGATTGACAGGAATCCAATAATGGCATCAATGACGCATTCATCCTAGTAATAGCCAAGTAAGTAAGAAATTAGAGTGATAATTTTCTTGGCTCTTTCTGGAAAAATGGATGAAGGATAGGGAGGATTCTTTTTAGGCATGGGGGCATCTTTTGGAAGGAATAACTCCAGGGTTTCAGTTCTCTTGGTAAAATCTAGTTTTTGATATAATTCAACTAAGGCTTCATGAAAAAATTGAGTGGTATCTTTGATAGTTGGAGTTTGCATCATCTGGTTAATGGATTCAGGGGTTATAGTAAACATAATTTGGCCCTAAGGATTGACAATAGATCTCTGATTTGGGAGGTAAGAAGCGTGACAACTTCTGATAAAATCAGGAGCACGGAAGCTAAGAGGAAAGATGTAATAGGGAAGGTTCAATTTCCATAGTTCAAGTTCATTGGTTTGGTTGACATATTTATCTTCTAGCCAATAGTATAATTCAAAAAGATCAATATCACAATTGATTTCATGAATCATATAGCCTCTATTTGCTAAAGGCGTATGGTGAATGTCAATAGAGGGAAAAATGAGAGGGTTTACATCTTCCTATGTTTTCTTCTATTTAGGAGGCATACTGATAGTAATTTGACAGTGGATTTTATATTATAAATAGAAGAACAGGGGTTTATAATGGAAACAAGATTCTCTGACTAATATATGAAGATGGGAAGTGTATAATTAAACTTGGACATTGCTTGAACAGGAAGTGGTGCTTTAAGAATCAATGGAATACTTGCGACTGAAGATTGATAGTAATTTGATCTCTAGAGACTGTGGAATGAAAATAGGAAGTCCATGGAGGGTTTGAAATGAGTTTATAACAAAATATTTTAATAGTTTATGGCGCAGGGTTAACAAGCGATTGAAATAAATGGATAACAGGAATATGGAGGGAGGTGATTTAATTCATCAATGGCAGGCTACGTGGTAGCAGCGAATGGAAGAGTAATCAATAGTCAATGGTAATTTGTTTTGAGGAAACAACTTTCAAAGGGGGGTGAGGATATATATGGTTTTGATGGAGGGGGGTCTGAAATCTTATGATGGTGACACATAGCGGGTGGGTGGTATGGTAATACAAAACATTTTGGACCCGCCCCCTGCTAATAAAGGTCGGATGGTAAAGGGGGCCTGAAATCATATAAGAAGTGTTAGATTAAAATTAACAATCGGGGATAAGCAGGAAGATAGCCAACGTTTAATGGTCGGACCCGAAATCACGTTAAAACTTTTAATCCAATGTTTACATGAATTGGAATATTCGGGGTAAAATGATAATGTGTGAGGAAAATAACTTAGGAAAGTTAAATGGTAGGGAGGTAGCGAATGAAATATAATATTTCGGGAAAAAAGTATTGGGAATTAAGGCTTAGGATAAAAAGTATGAAGGGAGTGTGTAATGAACGAGTGAATTAGGGAAATGAATATGTAGGGGATTATAATGTGAGGAGGGGACTTTTAGTGTAAGAATGGGAACATAACCTCCTTCGATAAATTCTTCTGCACATGCAACATAGGATTAGTGTGATGATGGTGCATTTGAGCTAGCAACCTTATGCATTCAAAAACTTTTAAATGAAGCCTTTTTACTTTTTCTTTTAGCTTCCCTAACATTTATTCTTCCTTCTTTGTTTAAAGAAACTAACACCTAGTATTTTATTGATATGGATGCCTATCAAAATCAAATTTTCCTAACATTTTTAAACAAATTTGTATTTCTTTTGAATCCATATCCTACCTTAACATTTTCAAAATTTATATATCTAATATACTAACTTATCAAAAATAGATATGTTACAACAACTAGCACATAGGTGGAGTACAAAAGGCTGATATAGATATCACATTAGAAATGGAGCAGTGTTCAAGCATGACAATTGGATAGTGACATGGTAGTTGTGATGACATGGAAATATATTGTAGGTGACACATGGCATGTTGTTTTGGGATTTTTGGGTAGCCAAATGGTCCTTTTCTTTGTGACATGTGGCAAGTGATGAGATAGGACATGTGGTAGAAAAATAAAATGGAAGATGATGTGGTAGGGCCTTAGGGTTCATACCAGGAGGGAGTTCCATAAGGCTTCACATAGTAAAGGATTCATCCTTGTGTGCAAAGGTCTTTTTCCATCGGATGATCTTAAGTTGCAACAAATGTGTGGGATATCAGAAGTACTAGATCTAGATTTAGTTCAAGTAAAGAGGTAGCATATTCAAGGTTTTTACAGTGAAGTTTCACATTTTGAAAGGAATCCAACCTATTTTCCCATCCAAGGAGTGAAGAAAGTAAGTGTTACAAGCTTCCTCTGGACCCTAAATAAATTAGTGAGTGTTTTTAAGTGTGTGGTTCCAATCCTAGTTTCAGAGGAGCTAAGGGACTCATACTTAGTGTTGCATTACATGATTAGTACTCGGCCTCATCCTATGGTGATATTAATAAAAACACCAAGGGAAGAGGAGTTATAGAACTATTGTGCCATTGGCAATTTTAGAGTTGGCGAGGAACTATTTGTTGATGTAGTCAAGAAACAATTCCATGGGTAAAACCATGGATCGATACCCATGGTAATAAGAGGAATCATAGTATATATATAAGAAAACAATGATAGAACATGTTGATGGTGCAAAGAAAGTGAGGTGACCGAGAGATCAGAATACAAAGTGAAGAAGAGAGAGTAACTAGATAGTATGTGTATAGTGGGACCTTTATGAATGGGTAAGACAAACAACCAGGATGGTATGATGGCAGTAAAGGTGTTTTTCATGTGAGAACAACTATTGTTATGAGCATAGGATAATATAAGGAAATGATAAAATGAAGAAAATATCATATTTTCATAAAATTACATTTAAATAAAATGTAAAGAGGGGATTGTGCAATTGGGGTAGCTTAATTGGCAATGGTCATGGAAACGAAGTCTCATCAAACCAGAAGTCGTGCGTTCAAATATTGTGCTATCCCCTTGATCGGGGTGAGAAGTTGGACATGATGAAGATGTAGTCCTACCAAGGTTACAAAGAAAAAGGTAAAGAGGGGATCATTATTCCCAATAGGTGGGTTCCTAGAAAAGGATAAAGAGGGCATCATTATTCCCAATAAGTGGGTTCCTAGAAAAAGATAAAGAGGGGATCATTATTCCTAATAGGTGGGTTCCTAGAAAAAGATAAAGAGGGGATCATTATTCCCAATAGGTGGGTGCCTACTAAACCTCTTCTGTGTCTTCAACATGATGATTTTGTGTTAAATTTATAAACAAATAAGGAATAAGGATTTAAGTGAAATTTTATTGTGCGAAACTAGAATACTGATTCAACCCATGTCTAGTGTCTTCAACATGATGATTTTGTTTTAAATTTATAAACAAATAAGGAATAAGGATTTAAGTGAAATTTTATTGTGGGAAACTAGAACACTGATTCAACCACCCATTATTCATGCTATTCAACATATTCCAGGGAGGTTAAATTCTGGCCATCAACCTAAACAAAATAAACATGCATATCCACTTAATCAAAAATCAATTTAAATTATCAAAAAATTGATTGAAATTGTTGGGTTGTGTTATATTCTTTCCATGAGTAACCTACATAGTGAACCGGGGGGTTAGAGGGGGGATGGATCCCCCCTTTGTTGCGCCGATTGCGCAGCGGGAGGGGTTTGAGGGGGCCGGGTAGCCCCCTCTACGGGGTTCAGGGCAACGCCCCGAGAAATTTTTTTTTTTGGACCCTATATTACGCGAACCTACCTATGGTTTTTGGTCCATGGTTTTGGACGCGATGGTTTTCGGTCCATGGTATTGGATGCTTCGGCATGGCATGTATAAATATGTATTGTAACATTGAAAGGAGCATAATGAAAAATCAAGCTGGTAGTCTCGGTTTTGAGATCCAGTGGGAAATCTCTGTGTATATGTGTTTTATGGGTTATGCTCTCGCATTTTTTTATTTTCTTGTGATTTAGAATTCGTATATAGGTAATTTCTGTACGGGGTTAAAACCTACACAAGGCACCTTTGACTTCTCTCTTGGTATCTTTGACTTTTAATGATTGGGCACTTGTTTTGGCTTGGTTTTCTTTGGTTTTGAATCTGATTAAGGGACCAAATCTGGGAAAGAAGGAAGGGCGAAATTCTGAAGCAACTAGACAACCTTTGACCTGTGTTGACTTTCCTGTAAGTGAAGTTTGACCAGCATCGAGCAAGGGTCAAAAGGAGCCTTTTGACTTCGATTTTCTTGGAGAAGGTCTGTCCCATCAAGCTGCATTTTTAGGCACTAAGACTTAGGCATTTAGAGGAGTTCGATTGTTGTTGGCTACAAGTTTGACCGCATAATAGAGCTGTAAATTTTCTCTCTTCTTTGATCAAGTTGGACCGAAGTTTCTGGCATGTTTTGATTGATCCTTAACAAACAAAAGAGTTCGCATTGACTAGGCTTTGATCAAATTAAATTGGAGCAGATTTGTCCATGATTTCACTGTTGTTGACTTGACTAGTTAGGGTTGATTGTGTTGCTGTTGACTTGGACAGAATTACAATTGACTTTTGTCTCTATTTTGGATAGATCCTTGGCATATTTGGATATTGGATGTTGGCATTAGATATTGACTAGTCAAAGTTTGACTTTGACCCTTGAATGATGTATTCTCTCTGCTAAACATTTGAAGACAGTATAATAGAAGAAGATTTGCAAGGGTTTTCCCATTGGTGGGGTTTTTACCTGGTCATTGACCAAATATTGCGTCTCTTCTCTCTTGGCTGTCTTTCATTGTGCACTAGAATAATTGTTCTATCTGCTATTGCTCTACTATCATTGGTTAAATTCAAGAAGTGGAAATTGTTAAATTGGATGTTATTGCATACTGTTGAAGCAATAGTTGTAGCATAGAGCAGTTGATGAAAAATTAACACACCTATATATGAAAATGACACTCCTTATGAAGAATGGAAATAACATACCTCATAAGTATGGGACACCATAAAACTCTGTATTGAATGAAAGTTGAAAAAGGCAGATGAAAGGGAGCTTGAAGGAAAACAATGGAAAATATCATGTATTGTGAGATTGTAGACATGATACCCTTTTCAAGTACTCCCTAGTATTGCAACGAGCCCCAAGAAATGCAACACTTTACTAGAAGAGGATGATGACCTCTGATGGAACTAAAATCAAGGTAAAAAGTGTTAGTTTTTCATCAATTTGTTCTATGCTGCAACTATCACTTCAGCAATATCCAATAGCATCCAATTTAACAATTTCACTTCTTCAAATTATGCAATGATAGTAGAACAATAATAGATAGAACAATTAAACAAATGCACAATGAAAGACAACCAAGAGACGAGAGACACAAATTGGGTTAATGATCAAGGCAAAACGCACTATGGGGAAATCCTTGCGAATCTTCTTCTTATTAGATTGTCTTCAAATGTTCAACAAAGAGAGAGTACATCATCCAATATCAATTTCAATATCCAATATCCAAAAAACAATCCAAATCAGAGACAAAAGAGAGAGTCAACAGAAGTCAACTCAATTGCAAATTTGTCCTAGTCAACAATAACAATGTGTGCCCTAACCAATGAACAATTCATGGTCAAATCAACCCTTCAACAACTGGGTCTTGGAAAGTCAAATTTGGCCTTGGAAACTTGTCAAATATTGGTCAAAACATTCCTAAAACAAATGGTCAAACTTGGTCAAAGTCTGCTCTTTTGCCTGCAGTTAGCCTCGGTCAATGTGGCCAAAACTCCTTGGCTTTTGTGCCAATAGATGCGAGCTTCAAAGATCAAAATTTTGGTGGAAAAATTGCAGTCAAATGTGGTCAAAACACCCCTGGTCAATGCTAGTCAAACCTGCAACAAACTAAACTTTCATCCCTGCAATTTGTCCTCACTTTTGCCACATGTGTTAGAGAATTAGGCTACCCAATAGCTATACAAACCAATCAGATGAGGAGAAAGAAGATATGAGTGACTGAATAAGTGAGGTGCCAAATGAGGTTGGAGGTCTCTTGTATTTATATGAATCGATGAGGGTGAAAAGACATGTCGTTTGGGCTTCATGAGCCTACATGATGTGGAAGCTGGCCTTGAGAATTTGGACATGTGTGGGCTTTAATTCAAAAACACACATTTTCTTTTCTGATCTGAGTGATCTTTATGTCGGTTTTGGTCCTCTCAAAAAGAGGAATTCATTGCAATAATTATCTCCATGAAACGAGCTTGCCAAAGTGGAATTTGACACTAGTTGCATAATTTCACACTCCCTCTCAACTAAGGGAGAATTCCACCGGTCAATATCTGTCCATCAATCATCATGTCATCCGATCATTAGCTACCATCTTTTCTTTTCTCTGCTCATCTGATGCTGAACATTCTCGAATCTAAAGAAAAAAGGGAGAATTCCATTGGTCAATATCTGTCCATCGATCATCATGTCATCCGATCATGAGCTACCATATTTTCTTTTCTTTGTTCATCTCATGATGAACATTCTCGAATCTAAAGAAAAAAATGTTGCACGGGATCTCTAGTTACCACCTTGTCTCTATCACCATCAGGGAGACTTCGCTGACACTGAGAATCATCATCATCATCGGGGAGCCATAGCTACCACTCGGATCCAAAGACAATGGGTGAGACTAACATACCCCAAATATAGGGATCACACTCTATCCCATAGTCCTTGAAAATAGGTGAGATCAACGTAAGGATCACGCTCTACCCTATTGTCCATGATCGTCCAGCTTAACCCTAAAGAGCCGGATGGTAGAACACATGCATCCCACTAACTTGAGCAAGATACGCCTACAACAAGGGGTAGGGATCACACACTATCCCAAGTCCCTCAACCTATTGGCCAGATGGGAGAGGTTATCCCACAAAGTGGGAAGGACTCTAATTGGGGCATACTTTGACTAGGGGAGATCCCAGGTCTCAACATCCTATTGATTATAGGTCTCTCATCCAGAGGAGCCCTATAGCTTCATTCCATACCTTGGGAGCTCAACTAGGGGGGGAAGAGCACTGCTCAGTGTTCTTGATTAGCTCAGACCCTTATTCGAAAGGGTCATCTGAACCAGTCCAATCTGCCACTTGAATACCAAGAACATCCCTTTTGACAAAGGCTTGGTGAGGATGTCGACTCTTTGCTTATCTGTTGAAATGTGAAGAAGTTTTATGACTCCACTCTGCACCATGTCTCAGATAAAATGATATTTGATCTCTATGTGCTTGGACTTGTCATGGAAAACAATATTCTTTGACAAGCGAATCCCACTCTTGTTGTCACAATAGATAACTGTCATGTCCAAAACTTGCTTAAATAACTCTCCAAAGAGGTTTCTCAACCAAACTGCCTCACAACTTGCAAGGCTAGATGCAATATATACTCTACCTCAGTAGTGCTAAGGGCCACGATTTTTTGCTTCCTGCTCATCCATGATATTATGGCAGACTAAAACAACATCTGAAAGTATTCTTCCTTTAGACAATATTTCCAGCACAATCTGCATCTATATATCCATGTAGTGTAACATCTCCAACGACATATCTCAGTGCAAGGTTAATAGTCCAATGTCGATATCTCAATACATGCTTGGTAGCTATGCAATGTACATGGTGAGGCTCGGTCATAAACTGGCTCAGGGTGTTAATTGCAAAACATATGTGAGGGCGAGACATCAGAGCACCAACCAATTGTCTATACTTAGAAGGGTGCTAGGTTTGGTGCAACAACTTCTGCACACAACTTTTTGGAATTCATTTCCATAGGTGTAGGCAAGGACTTGCACTCAACCATGCCAAATCTCTATAGAAGTTTCACAACATGTTTTCCTTGTGAAAGGAAAATCTCGCCTGACTTTTGCCATACTTCTAGTCCCAGGAAATAATGCATCAAGCCAAGGTCTTTCATCTCGAATTTAGAAACCAACTTCCTCTTACATTCTAGAATGAGAGAGTCTGCACCTGTCATGAATACGTCATCGACATATAATACCAAAATGAGAGGCATACCTTGGATTGTTTTGAAGTACAAGTTTGAATCAACATTACGCCTTATGAATCCCAGTTTTATCAAGTAACTACGAGCATCCCAAGCACGAGGGGCTTACTTCAACCCATAAAGAGCTTTCTTCAATCGAGATACACGAGTTTTCTTGTCATGAACTTCAAATCCTGGTGGTTGTTGAATGTACACTTCTTCTTGAAGTAGACCATGTAAGAAAGTGGTCTTCACATCCATTTGATGGAGAGTCGATCCTTGACTTGCAGCAAGGGCTACTATTGAACGAATGGTTGTATATCAAGCCACAAGAGAAAATATATCATCGTAATCTTCTCCCTCTTTTTGAGAACATCCATGGGCTACAAACCTTGCCTTGTATTTTTTGATGCTTCCATTACTCCCATGCTTGATCTTATAGAGCCATTTGGAGGTTACCACAGATCTTCCCTTCGGTCTCGGCACGATATCCCATACATCATTTTTCATAATAGACTCATATTCTTCGGCCATAACATCCTTCCAAACTTGTTCCTTCATCACTTCTTCAAAGGTACTAGGTTTAGCTTGAATCATATTGCTCATAGCTACAACATATGCTTGGTACTTGCATGGCTTCTTGCTTTCCCTGAAAGTTACACGAGGAACAACATGTTTCTCGGCATCTTATAGTGTCTTTGAGCCAAAGTGGTCTTTTGCTGGTAGGAGGACTACTTGGAGGAGGATCCAAAGGATTCATAGGCTCCATAGGGTCATCAACGATGTCCTTCTCGAATTGAGGTAGAGAAGGAACTTCTAGGATATCCATATCATCACTCTTGTCTTTAGGAGGAGGAGGGAGAGGGAGGTCCCTTGCTTTTCCAAAGGAAACATCTTCATCGAATGTTACATCCCTATTAATTTCAACCTTCCTTTGACCAGAAATATATTTTCTAAATGGTTTAGAATCTTCACTATATCCAACAATGTACCTTTCCTTGCTATAACTTCTAGCTTGTTTCTTTTCTTCTTCGGCACATGGAAGTATATGGGGCAACCAAAAATCCTGAGATGGCCAATATTGAGCTTAGCACCTGAGAATACTTCCTCGGGAGTCTTGTTGTCCAAAGCTTGATGAGGCAACTTGTTTTGAACATATACCGTTGTGTTTGTTTCTTCAACCGAAAGGAATTTTGGCAGCTTTTGATCATGGATCATAGCTTGGGCAACTTCTACAATGGACTTGTTCTTTCTCTCTACCACTCCATTTTGTTCGGGAGTGTAGGGCACAAAGGTCTCCTTAATTCCTTCATTCTTGCAAAAGTCTATTAATATATTTGATATGTATTCCCTGCCGTTGTCGGACTTGAAGATCTTTATTTTCTTCCCTGTATGATTTTCAACCAAAGCCTTGATCTCCTTGAATATTTTTTAATGCTGTATCCTTGTGCTTCAAATAGTATATCCATGGATTCATTGAGAAATCGTTAATGAAGGTGATGTAATAAAGATGACCCCCAAGTGAATGCACGGGCATTGGACCACATATATTAGAATGAATGAGATGAAGGATTTCTTTCATCTTGTTTTCACTAGGGGGGAATGGTCCCCTTGTCTTCTTTCCACTTGCACACCCATGGCATACTCCATCATGTTGAGATTAAACATTAGGGATCTTTGAAACCAATTTCTTCAATTTTGGAAGAGCATCATATTGTAGATGGGCTAGTCTTTGGTGCCACAACTTGCTTTGAACATTTGCATTATGGACCATAGCTAGAAGAGGTCTTATAGTGACTCTATAGAGTCCTTCAAACCTAGTTCCCAATGTGAAGGCATTTCTCATATAGGATTTAGCAGGTCAAATGAGTGCTTTTCCTTTAATGAATGCAACCCTCATTGCTTTATCCTTCAAAGAAGATATCGAAACCAAATTCTTCTTCAATCTCGACACATATCGTACATCATGAAGCAAAACAAATTCCTTAGAGTTCAAATGGAATTTGATAGAACCATAGCCCTTTACGGGATGAGTGGTATTGTCACCAAGAATAATGTTCAAATTGGTCTCCCTCTCTACTAGATTAGAGAGAACCTCCTTATATATAGAAAAGTCAGGAGAGGCCCCACTATTAACCAACCAACTATCCCAAGAATCCTAAGGAGATGAACTAGATAAAACTGAAATAGGAATATATTCAGATTAATTAGTAGCATTGCCTTCATACCTGGAGTTCCTTGACCACTTTGGAGGAAAAAAGCTATCTCACGATCATTGCAAGAGACTCTTCTTCTTTTATTCCTTCTTCTATTGTGTCTTCTTTCATATGACTTGTTGTTGTAGCCACAATTATTGTTGTAGGACCTTGAAGAGTTTCCTTTTTGAGCATCTCCCTTTTCGAGACAATCTCGAGCATAATGACCCTTTTGATGACAATTGTAGCATTCAACATCTCTATTTCGTCTTCTTGAGTCCTTGGAATCTTGATTGGGTTGAGGTCTTCATGATTTGAATGGATTTCCCTTTCCTTTCTTTACGTTCTTCTTCTTCTTCCCTTGAGTAACAAAGGCAATCGACCCTCCTTCATTTGGCCTTTGAATTCTTCGTTTAGATATCATTAATATTTCCTCTTGATTGCATAGAGCAAGTAGCTCATCAAAAGAAGGGATCCTTTCCCTGTTTCTGATAGAAGCAATGAACATATCCATGATGAAGGAAGGCCATTAAGGGTAGTCATCACCAATTATTTATGAGGTATGCTTTCTTGAGCAGTCTGGAGTTGGTCCCTGATCTCAGTGAGTCTCATGAAGAAGGATTGCATAGTTTCTTCCTTATGCATCTTAGAATCCTAGAGTTGATTTTTCAATTCCATTATATGACTCAAATTGTTTACCTCATACATGCAAACAATCTTATCGTACATTTCTTTGGAAGTCTTCAAGGATGAAATATAGACAAGTAAATGATCTCTTCAAGAATCAATAATGGTCTTCTTAGCTTTAATCTCACCTTTCTTATACTTGGACTTGATAGCTTAAGAAGCATTTTCTAGAGGTGGTGAGATCTTTCCTTCCATGTACTCCAAGACATCATACTCATCTAAGGTGACATTGATCCTGGTCTTCCATGGTGCAAAGCCAGATGAGTCAGCTAGCTTTTCATTATCTTTGAAATAAGAGGAATACATTTTTACCAAAATATTTTCTCGTTTTAATCAGTTGCTTAGGAGGTGGATGCTCTTGCTCTACGTCTTTTGGGATTGTCTTCACCTCAACTTTGATACCATGTTAATTTTTCATCAATTTTTTCTATGTTGCAACTATCACTTCAGCAATATCCAATAGCATCCAATTTAGCAATTTCACTTTTTCAAATTATCCAATGACAGTAGAACAATAATAGATAGAATAATTAATCAAATGCACAAAGAAAGACAACCAAGAGACAAGAGAGACAAATTTGGTCAATGACCATGGCAAAACCCACTATAGGGAAACCCTTGCAAATTTTCTTCTTATTAGATTGTCTTCAAATGTTCAAAAGAGAGAGAGAGAGTACATCATCCAATATCAATTTCAATATCCAATATCCAATCAACTATCCAAATCAGAGACAAAAGAGAGAGTCTCAACAAAAGTCAACTCAAGTGCAAATCTGTCCCAGTCAACAACAGTATGTGCCCTAACCAGTCAACAATTCATGGTCAAATCAACCCTTTAGCAACTCGGTCTAGCATAGTCAAATTCGGTCTCAGAAGCTGGTCAAAGATTGGCTAATATAGTGCCAAAACAGATGGTCAAACTCTGTCAAACTCTGCACTTTTCCCTGCGGTTAGTCCTGTAGTTAGCCTTGAGGTCTACCTATCCAGATCTCCTCAGTTTTTGTGCCAATAGATGCAGCCTCCAAAATGTGGGAGATTCATCAGATGGATGTCAAAACAACATTTCTGAACGGTGTGATAGAAGAAGAAGTATACATCGAACAACCAGAGGGCTTTGAGACACATGAGAAGAAGTCTCCTGTATGCAGATTGAAGAAAACCTTGTATGGGCTGAAATAGACACCTAGAGTGTGGTATGGGTGAAGCAATGACAACTTGTAGAAAATGGGATTTGTCAAGAGTGATGCAGATCCAAATCTCTACTATCTGGATGTAGAGAATGAGCCTCTAATCTTAGTATTATATGTGGATGATGTCTTCCTGATAGGTTCATCCGGGGTCTCATAGGGGACTGCAAGAAGAATATGTCGACATGAACGATTTAGGATGAATGCATTATTTCCTGGGGTTGGAAGTTTGGCAGCAAAAGGGGGAGATCTTCCGTGGGCAAGGGAGATATGCTACATAAATCCTGAAGAGATTCAGGATGGAGGACTGTAGACCCATGGCTACTCCAATGATAACCAATTGGAAGAAGATTGATGCATCAGAAGACAGATGTTGATCACAACTTATACAAGTAACTCATAGGGTCCCTGATGTATCTGGTCAATGCCGGGCCAAGCATTTGCTATGCTGTCAACACCCTCAGTCTGTTCATGGTGGAGCCGAAGAGGGCGCACTAGGCAGCAACCAAACATGTTCTCAAGTATTTACAGGGAACAGTCGATTATGGACTCTTGTACACCAGGGGTAAGGATATCAGATTGAGTGGGTTTACTGATGCAGAATGGGCAGGAAGTTCAGTGGATTGGAAAAGTACCTCTGGGTACTGTTTCAACATTGGATCAAGAATGACCTCTTGGTGCAGTAGGAAATAGAAATTAGTGGCTTTGAGCTCAGCTGAGGCAAAATATATGCTGCAAGAACAACTTCGTGTGAGGCCATATGGCTTAGAAAACTGCTTGTGAAACTATTCAGAAGAAAGATGGAGGCGACCAGGATCATGTGTGATAATCAACACTGCATCAAGCTCTCTGAGGATCTAGTGTTTCACGATCGGTCAAAGCATATTGATATCCGATGTCACTTGTCAGAGACTGTGTCCAATGAGGAGCTATACAGTTGAGCTACACTCCTACAGGAGAATAGGTGGTAGGCATCCTTACCAAGGTCCTTGGAAGAACCAAGTTTGATTATTTTAGGGAGAAGATGGGGATGATAAAGAATCCATTTCAGTAGCAGAAATGGGTATGATGTTGCAGTGCAGTAGCACGATGCAACATGATGAGAAGGAGTTTGCAATGCAGATGCAATGTTGGGAAGAAGGACCGACAACAACACGGATGCAGAGGGAGTTGCAGTACAAAGGTAGTAGTGGCAGTGAAAGAGCCATGGGCAGCAGTACATGATGCAACTGCACACAGGATGTTGGGCAGGGAGGCTTGGCATCATCACAAGTACCGATGCCGTATGATTAGAGTCATGCTCAGTGTGGAGCATTACTAGAGCACAGTGCTCGCTAAGAGGGAGTGTTGATTTGGGGTAGCATCAAATGTGCTCTAGCCATGAAAATTGATGGAGAGGCTAAAGCACATGAGATCTCCAAGGCCCAAAAATGGTTTGGGAGATACTAAAATAATTAATATTTTTATTGGAGTTCCTAAGTTTAAACTTAGGAAAAATAAAATATTAATGGGTATTAATATAAAGCTGGGTTAGAAGGTTCCAAAAGTCATGGATCAAGCCAAATCTAATCTTAGACGTTGATTAGAAATGTAATCTTGGCCGTTGAAGGACCAACAAGAAAAGTATAAGAAGAGGCTTGAGGGTCAGTGGGAGAACACACTGAGGGAGACCAGTCAGTTCGATTTCTGGAGCAGGGTTAGCTGAGAAATTCGAACTAGTGGTCTGGAGAGCAGCAGGAGGCAGCAAGTACGGAACAGAGAATTGACAACAACATCAGGGGAACAACGTAGAGGTTGGAGAGACAGATGTAGAGCCTCTCAGGTATATGTGGAGGCTGTAGATTGCGCAGTCATTGGAGGGCCTGCTTGGGTGACGCAGAGAGGCCCAATGCTGACGCAGAGAGTCAGGGGCTGACACAGAGGGTTTGGGAGTTATGCAGAGGTCAACCAGGCTGATGCATTGACTGGGGGAAGTGCTGAAGAATTTTCTCTCTATTGGGTAAACTAGTTTGGCACCCAGTTGTACTAAAGAATTGTTGAATAATAAAATCCTCCTTTGCTGCATTGGTTTTCCCACATTGGGTTTTTCCGAGGACTGATTGTCCAAAATATTTGTGTCAATGTGTTAATTCTTGTGCATGTGTTTGTTTCTGTATTGTAATGTGATATTTGCAACATAATTTATTTTAATGTTTATTGAAGGATTTTCATAAATAACTTATCGGGAAATAAGTAGTTAAAATAAATTAGTTGTTGCAGTGATAGAATTTTCACAGATCATAAAGCCCTCGTTCGAAGCACTTTAGAACCCTCAAATTTATTTATTTGCAAAACCAAAACAAACAAGTGAGAAACCCTAGTTGCTTGCTTCCATGTAGCATATTGGCTCCTCAATGGTAGTGAACATTAGTTTTAGGATAAATTTACCATATAGCAAAATGAAATTAGAATTAAAAATTAATACTCAATGGTAATAGGAAGAAGAAGAATACTAGCAATACCCACTCCACATTTGTACAAAAGAACAAATGTTTGCAAAATAGGTGAGGCTTTTTTCTTCAGTAGATAACACTTGTATCAAGTGAACAACAAGAATTTACAAATGAAGAAAGTGTAGCCTTTATAGAAAATATTTCAACGGTTAGTTTAACTCTTCCTTAATAAAATTTTTATTATTCATCCACAAGCTGGAGACTGGTAAATTAATTCATTAAATATTACAATATAATTTTTAATTCAACCACTAGGGTGTTGTCTTGGACAAATGTGCACATTTTAGTTCAAAATTCTCTTTGCTCATGGTCTCCATTGCTTAACTAATTGTTGTTGGAAAATTAACTATGTTCGGTCTTCATATTTATCTTTGTATTTGTATCAATTTTATAAATAAGAAAAAGAAATTTATATTATTATTTCTTTAGCCAAGCATGTTCTTCATGCTTCTATGTTTTGTTGAAGTCTAAGAATTGAATTTGAGTAAAAGTCCATTTGGACTCGAATTTACCTCCATAAGACCAGGTCGGCCCTCCAGTTGGTTAAGTTAGCTCACCCAAAGGGATGTCTATTCGCATACAAGAACAACTATTTATAGGTGTGAATCCTCTACTAAACTGAAGCAGTTCATCTATGTTTTAAGGTATTATGCGAGCTTTTGAGGTAGGGATTTGCGAATTTCTTTGAAGGTATAAATGTGGAAAAAGGATATGAAAATAGTGCTAGCAGTCTGTGGTCGCTGGCTAGAAGATATGTGAGCGGTTCTTGTGATAACTGTAATTCATGCAGAAGATATGCGAATTGTACCTGTGATGATTGTGATTCTTGAAGAAAATATGCGAGTTGTTCTTGTTATAATTGTGTTATACAAGCTATGGAAGAATCACGAAGTCTGTAAAATACGAGCTACAGGGAGGACAAATTTCTCTGTGAGACAAGGCATCTTAAGAGCAGAGTTGTGACAATGATTAGAGGGCTGACTTGGGGATCCTATAGAGGAATTTATCTTGGTCTTGGACCTTGGATATCTCTCTTGATCTGGTTTTGTAAGAAGAGGATTGTTTTGGTTTTCCTCAGTTGTGGGTTTTTCCTTGGTGTGGAGCCTATATCTTGTGTTCGTTGTGCCTTGTGATCTTCATGTTTTGGTAATTGTTTGATGAAGTAAAATAAAATTAATAAAATGTCAACAAATATCACAAGTAATTATCATGAAAGGATATTCAACATTAAACTCAACTACCTTGATTTTCCCACAATTGGTCATCACTTGCCATGTCATCACCTGCCTGCCATGTCATCACTTGCTCGCCACGTCATCATGCCCAACTGGAGCTCTAATGCCCTTGGGAATTTGGGGAAATCAAGAGACTAGTTTTGTTCATCTCGTTCTCTAGACCAATTTTGAGCCTCTTGGAAACTTGTCCTGTCACATTGTCAAACCCAAGTGGATGATCTCTAATGCCATTGGGGATTTTCAAAATCTGAAATGTGGGGTTTTTTCTTCTCATTGAGTAGATCAATTTTGATATCATGTATGGCACAAACAATACAATATTTTTCGTGAAAATCACCTTAGAAACTAGTTCTATATTGTTGACAATGTTTGACCGAGCTGTAACTAACCATCATATGCATAGATCGAGAATCCTCTCATCATGCTCTATAGTATGAGACTAGGTTGACTTTTTGACTAACTAGACTATTTTGCATGAACTACCTTAGGAAATGTGAATGTTGTCACAAGTGATTACTATGCTGTGTTAGCTATCATGACTAAAATACTAGACCATGTCAAAAGTCAGCTACAGACTCTATAAATACTACACAGGTTGGATTGGTCCATACAAAGGTGATCACCCCTACAAAATGTAGGCTCCCATAAAATCACGAGTCATGAGAAGCCTCCCAAGGTCCTCCAATTCGATCAGGGACAAGATTGTTGAGGTGAAGAATGGATATAGACTTAAATTGACAAGATACAGGTCTAAGAGACGTAATACAAAGCCTCACATGTGTTGAATTTTGTAGCTATGGTCGGTCTTCATACTTAATATTTAGCCTTTGGAATATGTATAATGAAAAATTTAAGACATGCTCTTCATGTCATTTTATTTTAGTCCTTGAAATGATTGATACGAGACATGTTCTTCATGTTGGTTATTTTACCCACCACCTGTGGGTAGTGTATATAGGAAATTTTCTTTTTCCTACATGGTCCTCAACCTGCAACCAACAACCCCTTTAAGCAACCAGATAGCTCAATGTACCATTGTCTCCACCACTTGAGCCAACCATGTGATACCTCAACCACTTGTCATGATTGTATGTTTGAAGGTGGGCCTCCTGACACCAAAGGTATGACTTTTCATTGGTTTGATTGAGTAATTTTGTTTACTTGTCATGGGCACTTTTGGGCATGGATTGGTGGGGGGGGGGGTTTGTTGGAAAGAGTGGGTTAGGTCTGTATTCTTGTCCCCACTACCCAATTCCGTGGTTACACTTGTATCCTAGTTTCGTGGGATCTCCTTTTTTGGTCACTGGATTCAAGGTTGGCACTACATGGGAAATCTCGATTTTGGTTTTGTGGTCTCGTTTCCCAATAACACCTACATCACTTCCCTTCCACTCATTTTAGCCCCATTCATCTATTTTCCCATCCAGGTCCACATGTCTCCACTAGGTCCACATAGGGTTAGCCTCCCTTTCCTCTTATCCACACCTTGGGTCAGGCTGAAACGATGCCCCAAAGGTTGATGTATCTAAAAAGAAAAGAAAAAACATAATTTGGCCACTCTCAACAAGAAATGTATTACAAAATGCAAAAGATGGCCGTGAAATACAAACTTACCATGTGGGCAAAAACCAGACATGAACTCTACCCCTTACCCATGGCCATCACCCTAGTTCCTACGGGACCTAAATGAGCCCCCTCCATCATTAAGGAACCCATTATTGTCCCACCCCTGATGGGCAATGAAATGGCCCACCTTAAGGGGGTATCCATTCCTACATATTACACATCATTCTCTCATCCCCTGGAGCCCCAAGCAGTTATGAAGAAAAAACAGTGAAAGGCAAAAGGCATATGAAGAAGGGTGGAAAAACAAAGGCCGGGGTAACTCATGTACCACAATTTTCTCCCCCCACACTCATATACCTAGGTGTGGACTTCTGTATTACATCTATCCTTGTAAAATGACATGTGGTTTGGATGATTCCCTTAATCCCCACTCCGCTCCGTTATTATATCATTTGCCACCTACCATTTGAGGGATGTACCATGGACATGTCACCCCTTTAGAGGTTGAAACCACCTAATAGGGTCCTTGGTTAACCCCCTATTGAGCTTGGAGACACTTGTACATGTCAAAGCCCACTATGGAAGGGCATGCCACCATGAAATGCCCCATTGATCCCATGAATTGTAAGCTTTTTTACTTAATTACTCTAAGGATTTGTTCTATTGGAGGGTGAGGGGACGCATTGGATCTTATGCAAGATTGCAGGTGGGTCTCCATTTGGGGCTTGGTCTCCCTATATGGGGTCCTAACCCTCCAGAGGACCACATGGGCACTTGTAGGGTGAGCGTTGAGAGCCATGGGCCTCCACCATAGCAGAATGTACTTCATGGATTCCCAACACTAGTCGTTGATTGTTCGTGTTCCACCTTTTGGATGAGGATGATGCATCTAGTTCACCATGCCCATTTGTCTCCACACATGCACCATTCACTTGGCAGATGTTCAAGAGTCTAGAGGATGTCTCTCGCTCCAGAGGGAGGGCTTATATCATCATCCTAGCCCTTACAGATGGTCTACATGCATTTTCAATTTATATGGAGACAGATTCTTCCTTAGAAAGCAAGGGGTTGGCCCCTTGTCAACTATGTTTGAAGTCCAACTCTTCATCATGGCACCCCTTCGACCTCATTAGGGCTCCCCAAAGGCCCAACGACTCACTTTGTTCATCATTCGACCCTCTTGAGAGGCTTCTTCTTACGTTATTGGGCCATTTGGTGGGCTGTCACCAAAGATATTGTTATTATGCACATTATTTTATTTTAGGGGCTCAATTAGGCCAATTTAGTTAAATCAAATTCATTAAAGAGTGTATAAATAGAATTGAGATGATTCATTTTGATCATCATCACTTAGATTTGGTTCTTATCTCTTGTGAGATTTTCACTATCCCTTTTGGAGGAGGATATTGGATGTAATGGATGAATTTTCATGTTTGGATATCTCTCTCTTGTCTTGGATCTTCATTATTGGCATAATTTTGATGATTGGATATACTCTTTGCACATATAAGTAATCCTTCCATGTCTATTATTGCTATTTTCTTTAATAGATTGATGTTGTTGGGATTTTCACCATACCAGATCCGAAATTTACTACTTTTCTGATGCGAAATTGTGAAAATTTAGTCTTTTGTAGCATTGCATCATCTCTTGTATCATGTGTGAAGGGGTGAATGTTCCTAGAGATTGCTTCTATTGAACATATCTCGATAAGTCATCAATTATTGCAAATTGAAGTATAAATTCTTGTAGCAACTACTCTCATGCCCTAATTGCCATGCGAAAATGTCTAGTAGGCTCGTTGATTGGGTGTAGTTCCTCTAAGTCAAAAATTTCATCTTGACTCCATCTGCCCCAAAGGATTAGGCATTGGTCCTTCCACAGGTGATCATTTTCAAAGAGAATTCCTCTCACCTTCCCCTCTTTATCTAGGTCTAGCCTACATAGGTCACCTAAGGCATCACTTTTCTCACGATTTAGCGATCAAAAGAATTCAATCTCTTGCCCACAATTGCGCTGGTGTGTCCTCACGAAGCCCTCCAAATTTCACGAGATTATAGCGGTGGGATCTTGAGATATTTCAAGCCATAGCTCGAACATCAACTCTTTCCCTTGGTTTCCCATTGGCTAGTAATCTCATTGGGATCATAGCTCTAAATCATCAAAGCAATATTCCTTCTTTGATCCTCTTCCTTTCCTCAATTAGGTCAAGTACATCCTTGATTGAGCAACTCCATATCCTTGACCTAATTTCGGGTCTGCTTGGCCCTTGGTGGTCCCGCAACTTGACTTGAATTCCACAAAGACCACTTAGAAGTCAAGCATTCATAAGGCCTTTTGAGACTAGGGGCTTCCTTAATGAAGCATACTCCCAAACCTTATCCTCAAAATCCCTCTTAGCCCTTCCAAGAGAGCCCATCACCTTGCTTCTAAAGAAAGCAACCCATTTAATTGAGTCTCTCTTGCGAATAGGCTTAGGAATCACCTCCTTATCTTATCATTGACTATATCTCTTCTAGTGATTCCTCACATATCGACACTCCTCCCATCTGTGAAAGTCTGTAAGGAGCAGGGAGCCTTATTTGAGGTGACAGTGGGCTATCGCTCCATTCTCTCCCTCGACCTAGTAGTTGCTCTACAGTAGAAGTTAGGAAGTCTATATAAGAAAGGGTTTGCAGAAGTTCAAGATAATCGCTTGACAGAGAACTCTGAGATCTCATATTGTATTAAGCTTTGTGTATTTTGTTTGTTTTTATTAATATCGAAGCCTACTGGGCTGCCTGTCTGAGGACAATTTTTGAAGTCCAAAAGAACTTTGAACTGTAAGGTGATTGCGTTGAAGACCCGTGGAGAGAGGTCGTATTTCCGCGCGCATGTTCGGTTGAGGAGAAGTTACCTACCTCAGATCTGCTGTTTAGAAAACTTTGAATTTAATCAGAAGTAAGTTCGAACACCAAGCCTTTATCTTATCGCTATTGCTTCTCGTCTTGCTGTTGTTTTTGCTTGCTTTGTTTTGCACTTAGTTTTGGTATCAAAGCCTTACCCCGTTCCTTGGACGTAATACATTCTATAGACAGAGTCTGAAGTTAGCCAGGTAGCCTTTGAAAAGCATCTTGTTTTACAAGTGCTAAGTAAATAAAAGCTGCTTCAGTCAATCTCTGGAATAGATTGTAAGAGTTCAACATGGCCAATTTCTTAAGATCCTTTTCAAACATTGACAGAAGATCTGTATCTGAAGTAGATAGTAGATCTCTTGAGTCTGACTTGGTAGAACATGAGAAGGTAGAAGTCTCGGAAAGCTGGAACCTTCCTGCATTAAATTCTAAAGAAATTTATCCAGTCCCGATGTTATTCAAATTAACTAGGAAGGTCTATCTTAAAGAAGTTGAGCTCAAAATAAGAATCAAAGGTCCATATGTACAAATTGTAGGTTTAAATTTGTTTTCTGAAGATGAAATCAGAAAGTTTAGAAAATATGTTGCTGAAAAGAGATTCCTCTATTTGCACTTTGGGGGAATTAGAATTGGACTAGCACCATTATTCCGTCATGGCCTTAACACTCCTTGTATAGCCGGACTTTTCGATACCAAGCACAATTTATATGAACATGCCCGAATAGGAACCATGCTTGGAAATCTATCCTCAGGATGTCAACATGGCACTATCTATCTAGATTATGCTATTAGTTTGTCTGATATCCACCTTAAAGATTGTTGGAAAGCCTTGATTCGAGTACAAGGTCTCGAAATGGTAGAAGACAGTGAATATTTATCTGTGATAGTCCAAACCTCTTTCCAGTTAACAAATACTGTACATCCTAAATTAAGACAGCGAGTGTTGAAAGATTGTGTTGCTGTAGGAGTAAGCAATGCACAAGTAGAAGGTGTTCATTATGACAAAGAAGCTTTGCCTAATCATTGGTATATCCAATATAAGTCTCTGGCGGCTGCAGATAGTTCAAACAACATGCTCAAAAGAATGTCTGTGTCAGATGGTTGTGTTAGAATAATCCCAAACAGACCAAGAATACCATGACCAATAGTTATGCCAGGAAAACATGTATTACCAGCAATCTCAGAAAATGAACAACCTCCTGTCAGTGGAAGAAGGTCTTTTTATCGTCATATGCCTTTACCAGAAGAAGCTAGTTCTTCCACTAGTACACCGCTGTCCACAAACCAGTTGTATATACCAGAAGAAAAACCGTTCTTTGCTGTAAATAAAATGTTTAGAACATATGTCAATACTACTCCACCTGTAGAGGAATTTCAGTTTGCAAATTGTAGATTTGTAAAAGGAGGAAAGTGGCCGCCTAAAACAAAGTTTAGTACTTCTTCATCTAATACCAGACAACCACCAACAAGAGCTGATTGTGCCCCATTACTAGAACCAAATTCATAGAATCCAAATGACATGGACCAAGTATACCAGATAGGAAACTATCTAACCACTTGGTGTGCGCACGCAGAAGATGTTCTAGATGACCTAGGCAAAAAAGCTGATATGATAAATGCAAATCTAAAATTGCTCTATGCTGAGCAACAATCAGAGAAGCTAGAAAAAGAAGAAAGAAGAAGGAGACATAAGAAGAAGGCCAAAGAAATTCCAAAGTTTCACATAGATATGAGTGCACCCAATTATTGGGATCTAGAGGAAGAAAAAGAAGCAGTAACTGCAACCAGTGCAGAAGAGGGTACTTCTAAAGACACTAGAAAGCTAACCAGTGAAAGAGAGATATATAAAACAGATAAACCTTTTGAGTCAAAGAAAGAAGTCATGTCCCTTGAACAAGCTGCCTCTAAATTCCCTTCTTTCATCTTGCCATCTATAAATAATCAGAATAAGGCACACATTTTGAAAGAAGTCAGTAAATACCCTCGTGTTGAAGAAGACTTGTATGCTGCTAATACAAGTGGCTATATCTTAGATCTAGATAATTCTTCAAATCCTGGAGAATCAATCCGGATCTGGATAGGTGCTCTATATCAGATGCAGGTCACAACAAAATTGGATAATGTATCCATCATGGTCTTAGCAGAAAAACACATGACTGGTATAGTCTATGATTGGTGGATGGGACCATCCAAAGAAGAAAGAAGAGCCGTTATGGAAGCCAAACTGTCTACATTGGAATTACTGTTAAAAACACAGTTCGTGCCAGAACCAGTTGATGAGAGAAAGCAAATAATAACAGATCTTAGTAGAATGGAACTAAAAGATCTGAAATATCTTGACGAATTCGGTAAAGATTTCATGGCTAAAGTTTTTAAAGCTAATCTCTCAAATGATGTGGCTCAAAAAATTTCATTTTTGTCAAAATTACCAGACAATCTAGGAGACCTCATTATGAAAGATCTAGATGTACAAAACAAAAGACTAGATCAAGTTTATTGGGTTGACCTTCTTTTCAGAGTTACAAAGAAAGTTAAATATTTATGTTGGCAGAAGAAGGCGCTGACATCACACCCAATTCAGATGTCTGCAAAATAATGCTACCATGGACACCTTTCAGAAAGAAGAAGAAAACAAAAAGGTATGGTAGATTTAAACCCAAGAGTCTCAAATCCAAAAAAGCCTTTTCGTAAGTATAAATTTTTGAAGAAAAGATCTAGGCCCAGAAACAACAACTGTTGTTTCATCTGTAAAAAGGAAGGACATTTTGCACGAAAGTGCCCACAGAATTCATCTAGTAAGCTTGAAGCCTGTAGAGATATAGAAGAGTTTCAAGATGATTGGTTAGTAGTAGAGTCAGAGGATGATATTTCAGATGTATATATTTTGACTAAAATATCAGATGCAGAAGAAGAAGAAAATGTTCAAAAAATGAACATATGTCCATCATATTCTGACGATGAGTTTTTAGAAGAACTCCATTATAGTGAAGAAGAAAGTGACACTGAAATCACTAGTGAAACATCAGATGATTCAGAAAAGGAATCTGCAACTTCACGGTTAGAACAGTCAGAGCCGTCAGTACCAAAAGGTAAACAACCTGTTTTACCTTTTCCAGAAGTAAATGCTTTTTGTCCATTTCAGAAAAGAACAACAACCTCAACCAGTCTTCCACAAGCAGAGATTACTAGAATAGAAGAGAATACTTTGTTGAAAAAGATAGTCAAGATTAATAGCCTTATTTATATCCCGGTTCAAGTCCAAGTGAAAAATGAATGGATATCTTTAGATGCATTCATAGACACCGGTGGATCGAATAATTTGGCTAGACCATCTTTGTTCAAATCTCTTTGGAAACCCTTACAAAATACACTGGTTTCAGAAACCATTGGAGGATCTGTGAGATTAACTCATTATATAGACAATATTTCATTGAAAGTTGGGGGGAGTATTGTTAAGATCTCTGCAATACAACATTTTGATCCCTCAGCTAGTTTAATGTTGGGAATGCCATTCTTAAATTCTGTGCTTCCAGTAACAATCAACCAAGATAAGCTGATTATCAATTTGAAAAAGAAAGCTATTTTTATACCTAGGTTGTTTATTGCAAACTTAGAAGCAAGACATGAAAATAGCCAGAAAAGAGTAGGAGCCAGAAAGCCAATGAAAGATTCTGACGATTGGCAGGAAGTCCTGCAGATTTATGAAGCAAGAGCAGAATCTAAAACAAAACAATTGGCATACATAGATCCCAATTGGTCTACAGAACAAGATGATATCCAAAAGAGACTTCTAAAAGGTTGCTCGGAAAACCCACAACAGTTTTGGGAAACAAAAAGTTCGATGCAAGAAATTTTAACCTTGCATGATAACAGAGTCAAAGGAAAATTAATCCCCTGTACTCCCTCAGATGAGCAAGAAATAAAAAGACAAATTAAAGAATTACTACAGATGCAGCGCATTGAGCCAAGCGAGTCTCATTACGCTTGCTCAGCGTTTCTGGTAAGGAATCATTCTGAGATAGTCAGGGGAAAACCCAGAATGGTGATAAATTATAAACCCCTCAATGCCATCTCTCAAAGTTTTAACTATCCATTGCCAAGACCATAGACCATTCTGCTGAAAATACAACACAACAAGGTATTCAGTTAATTTGACATGAAGTCCAGATATTATCAGATTCAGATACAACCAGAAGACCGGCATAAAACTACTTTTATTTGTCCAGCCAGATTTTACCAATGGAAGGTTGTCCCTTTCGGTTTAAAAAACGCCCCTGCATTCTTCCAGAGAAGAATGGATTTTATTTTTGCTAAGTATGATTTTATTGTTACATATATTGATGACATCCTCATTCACAGTCCAGATGTAAAAACCCATTTAGAGCATCTAGAAATTTTTCTAAAAGAAGTTCAATAGCATGGTATAGTTTTGTCAGAAAGAAAAATGTCTTTATTTCAAGACAGTATAGATTTTTTGGGAATCATTGTAGTCAATGGTGCAATTCAAATGCAACCACATGTATTAACCAAATTGACACAGTTTCCAGATGAACTGAGGGATACGAAAACTATTCAAAGGTTCTTAGGAGTTCTGAATTATCTTCACAAGTACATCCCCAATTTGACAGAGAAAACAGTGCCGATCAGGAAACATCTCAAAGAAGGATGGTCACAAGAAGCAACAACATCAGTTAAACAATTGAAAACAGAATGCCAACAATTGCCAAAAATCCAGCCACCCGGTGATGGTTTGCTTATACTCCAAACTGATGCTTCTCTAGATTTTGGGCAGCCGTTCTTTTAGAACGAAGGGAGAAAGATGAAGGAAAACTCTGTGCTTATGCTTCGGGTGAGTTTACCCCTAGCCAAAAGTATTACTTCATAGCAGAAAAAGAAACATTGGCCATATTCAACGGGATACAACGATTTGAATTATATCTGACTCCCGTGAAATTTTTAATACGCACAGACTCCAAGAATTTTAAATATTTTCTATCTGCCAAAATATCAAGATAGATTGCAAAGGGAAGAATTCTTGCTTGGCAGATTTGGTTCCAACAGTTTGATTTTGAAGTTGAGTGGATCCCAGGTAATTCAAATTTTCTATAGATTCATTAACTAGGGATATGAATAAAGCATTCATGACTTGTACAGGTTCGTGTTTTACCATTCCAGGTAAAGGTCCACAGGACGATAGTTTTTCTACATTTGTTGATAGATTCAGGCTATTTGAAGGACATGCAAGCCACCTTGCAGAGGAAATCAAAAAGGTTGTAGGAATGAGACTGAGAAGAAATACTTGGAGATGAAAATGCCAAGCATGGCAATCCAAGAATATAGGTACTTCTCTGGGCCTAGACGATAGACTGGTAAAGGTATATCCTTTGCCTAATATGAAGGTAAAAATCTTTTTTAGAAGTCTATCAGATCTATGGTCGAATGAATATATTGAAAAAATGATCTGGACCCTCAAGGTTTTAAATTTCTATCAACTTATTGGAGGGATTGATTTTGCTCTCACCATTTTCACAGGAGCAAAATTTTTAGATCTTGAAGAAATTCCTATCAAGCTTGAATTAGGAAAACATATTTTATCTCTAAAAATTCCAGATATTTTTGAGGAGTTAGAAGCCTCTTTTCTCCGAAGGATTGATGAGAACTATGTAGCAAACGACACTTTTCCTCAATATGAGATATTTGAAGGATTTGTTGATTAGGAGTTAAAAGACGGTTTATGCAGAAAGAAGTCGACCACAAGAATATCCCAGTGCATTCAAAGGACACTGCAATATCTCAGAACCTTCTCCTCACCTTGGGATTATCACAGTCTCAGGTTAAGAGAATGCATTGATCCTAATCCTTTTGCACAGGTTTTCAGTCATGAGAGGATAGGAGAAATAGAAACCAACAACAATGAAGAAATGATTAAGCAGCATGCTGGTTGGTTCCATGAATTTGGAAATCTAAAATTGACAGAAAAATTACAGATTCTGCAAAAGATGGATGATTTACAAGGAGAACCCAAAGTAATAAAGTTCATAATTAATCAAAAGGCTTTGGTAACCTTAAGTGTTATTTCACCTAATTGGAATAATAATGTAATCCATATCATTAGTCTAATGATCTCAAAAAGAATTTGTACATCGATGATTTTCGAATTAGGCTGGCAGCATAAGGATTTTATGAGTAATAATTGCAGAGCATGGGTTCAACATGCCATTGAAAGCTCCACCAATATGTTTCAAATTTTTTAATGGGAACTTTTAAATGGCATCGAATTAGCAGTACAAAGGTCACCTACAGTAAGAAATGTTTTTAAAGATTCTTTTCTAGATATCAAGAGTAGCGCTTTACCTTTTCTTAACAAGTGGGAAAAACATGAAGCCATGTATACGCCTCAGCAACAGGGCCTCCACAGGATAAAGACAAATATGGGAAAGGGAGAATCTTCAAAAGCAGCATCCAGGAAGACAATAATTTTAGATGAAGATGCTAAAGGAAAAGCAACAACATCTACTTTACAGGACGAGTTGACAGATGCCCAGGTCCCAGCAACAGATATCGATGAAGAATACAACAGGCTGATGGAACGCCACTACCAGAAGATACTCGATGAGTACGAGCCAACACATGATTTTTCCGATCATGATATTGACTATGATTCTGATAGGAGTCCCATGGGACCATGGTAGGATATGATAGAATCTTTTGTACCAGAAAAGTTGAGTAGACACCATCGGCAGAAAATATGCCGATAGGACCCTCAATTATCTCTGTTTTGTCATTTTATCTTTGAACAATGGAAGTTAGGAAGTCTATATAAGAAAGGGTCTGCAGAAGTTCAAGATCATCGCTTGACATAGAACTCTGAGATCTCATATTGTATTAAGCTTTATGTATTTTGCTTGTTTTTATTAATATCGAAGCCTACTGAGGATCCCCTCCTAGGACCCTTGCTAGTTTGAGTGGTAACACTTTTGGTGCCGTTGTCGGGGAGGAAGTAGGTCCACTTCCCTAGTGAATTATTGAGGAATTGATTCATTGACGACACTTCAAAAATTCCTCTGACGATTCCATTCATTGTCCAAAGCCCTAGTTTACTTGAAGGTGACAACATTCCTCCTCTAACTAGGGCCGCTACAAGAAGGGGAGAACGAACTCCATCACCTGTTAGAATCACCCTTCTCCCTAATTTTGAAAAGGCCAGTGATCCTACCCTAAAGATGGTAATTGGTTCTAGCACTGACCCAAAAAAAGACCAACTCAAAATGACCAAAAGTGAAAGGCATTTGGTTAGTGTCTTTGCCCCTTTGAAATTGGGTGATGATCCCAAACCTTTACTTGAGAAATACAATAAATGGCTCTCGAAGTTCAAAGGTGATGCTACCATAAGTGCTCGTGACTTTGTTGAAGAATTCTATTGGAATATCTCTCCTAGGTTGATATTTGATAAAGATAGGCTCGTGATGCTTTTTGCTTTGTCTCTTCGAGGTTCAAGCAAGGGAATGGTACATTAGTCTTCCTCTAGCATGCATAGATGACTCTGACCAATTTGAGGACACGTTCATGAGAAGCTGGTCATGTAATGCCCAAGGAACCTTCAACATTGAGAAGTTCTATCAAATAAGTAGGGGAAGGGAAGACATCCGAGAATTCATCGAAATATTTGATAGGGTAGTTAGGGATATCCCCAACCATTTAAAGCCCCCTGATGTTAACATTCTCGACAAGTTCATCAAAGTTGCGGGTGGCCACTTGACTTATGCATTAAGGGGCAATAAACCGTCAACTTGGGTTGAGGCTAAAGAGATAACAATTGAAGTTGAGGAAAATTTATGAATTTCCAGAATGGATTCTAATGACCATCCCAACGCTAAAACGGAGGTCAAGAAGGAAAAATCCAAAGATCAACATGAAGAAACCCTTCTGGTGCTTGTCAAGAAAATGGAAAATCTCAACAGAGAAACGAGCTCATGAGATAGGCTCTACATGAACAAGCTCACTGCTTTGGAAAGGGCCCAAAAATCTAGCTATATCTCGAAAGGGAAGCTTTTCTCTAGGAAGTAAGATGAAGAGGACAAGCCAAGCTCATCTCAAGTCCCCAACACTTTGGATCCAACAAATGTTGTTGAACAAATTTCATATTCCAATGACAAGCAATGTGATGAGGATGACAATGATGATGAAGAAGTAGTTAAGCATGCTTACCTTGTAGAATCTGAAGCCTTCAACATTTTGCTAGGGTGTTCATATATTCATCCTCCCATTGGTGAGGTCATTATCAAAGTAGAAAGAAAAGAGCCAATCCTTAACACTGATGATAGTCGAAGATTCAAGGAGGTCCAATTTTCATGAAAGGACAACAATAAAGACCCCACAACCTCCGAGGAACCCAACAAAGACCACTCAATTCCCAAGCAGGGCCCTCCTAAAGAACCTCTCCCTAAAGATCCCCAATAAAAAGGATCCTTCGAAAAAAACCAACCCAAAAAAGGATCCTCAAAAGAAAGAGAACATCAAGAAAAGGGACAAGGGCAAGGAGGTCAGACTTGACATTGATCTAGAGACTGCTATTGTGAAAATGAATGTGCCAGTTCCATTAAAGGAAATTGCAAAACTTCCCTGCCAACAATGGCAAATCAAGAAATCCCTAGGCTTTGAAGAGGAAAAATTACCCAAAGACTTGCAAAATATTTATCTTCCCGACTTAAGCCCAGGACATGAGCCATTCATGCTTACCTTAGCCATAAATGATGTCTTATTGCATAACTACATGTTAGATTCAAAGGCTTCTGTGAATATCATGCCACTAAAAGTCATGAAGCAATTGGGTCTTAACATCACTCAACAGTTTAAAAAGGTGTGTGGTTTTAACTCCAAACTTGTAGAAGTAGAGGGCCTCATAAAGGATCTTAAGGTTTCTTTGGCTATGAACCTTAATATATCATTGCTTATGAAAGTTTTGGTCATAGATATCCCTGATATATGGGGGATGCTGCTATCAAGGAAATGGGGGGCCACTGTTGGAGGTTGTCTCCAAATGGACTTGTCATATGTCACTATCCCGCAATCTAATGGAACCCCCTTCATTCTTTATAGAGAGCCTACGTACCTTATTCATGTGATCAAGCCAAGACCGATCCCATACTATAAGAAACATGAGATTGAGAAGCCTTCTCCCATTCTCACTTCACAAGAAGTCTGTTTTCTCAAGTGTTAATTTTAGGTATGTTCTATGATTAGAGCAAATTTACTTCAATTTTCCATATTAGCAATCACATTTAGCATGATAGTAAAATGCAGATAGAACATAAATATAAATCGTAGAAAACAAGCCAAGACATGAGGACACAAGATGTGGTGCCAGCCAAGGACAAACCCCAATGTGGGGAAACCCTTTATCAATTTTTCTTATGTTCTTCAATAATTCAGCACAGAGAGAGATAGTACATATACATCAGAAGTCAACATTTTTGACTTGTCAAAATAAGAGCAAAGATCTTCTGTAGGAAGATGACACATGAGGTAGTAGATCTGAACATAGGTGATTCCATCATCATGCTGCACACATCACTGTGTTGCACTTTATTACACTATGCTACACTCAGTGTACTGCATCTAATCATCACTATGCTGCACACATCATGTTGCACTTTATCATCACTATGCTGCACTTCATCATCACTATGCTACACCATGTTGCACTTTCATGCTGCACCACTATGCAGCGCTTCATCATCACTATGCTGCACCATGTTGCACTTTCATGCTCTACTTCATCATCATTATGCTGCACCATGCTGCACTTTCATGTTGCACTTCATCATCACTATGCACCATTCATGCTGCACTTCATCATCACTATGCTGCACAATTCATGCTGCACTTCATCATCACTATGCTGCACCATTCATGCCGCACTTGACTATGATGCACTTTATCATCACAATGCTGCACTTCATTATCGCTATGCTGCACCATTCATGCTGCACTATTTGACACATCTAGAAACCCTCATCACTGTTATGATATCGAAACTACTATAGAGATATCATTTTGGATCTCCTTCATTGCCAGTATGCCGAGACCCTAATACAACTCCTCCTTATTATAAATAGACTGTACTACTGCTTCTTCTCCTTATGCTGAGACAGTGGGATTGTGACTGTGTCTTATTATGAGATCATCGAGATGCATACATATAGGTATGAATCTCACTGTGATATATTCAAGATTCTGTCATAGTTATGCCGAGACTGTTAGGGCTAGTGTAGGATTCGGATATCCCTTTCTTCCATCAAAAGATAATTATCGTGCTTCCTTTTGTTGAGATATGCACCACCGAGGAGGAGAGCACTACCCTCTATATCACTATGATCATCACCAAGACTTTGCTGTTTGTCTAAATTGCTACATGAACACTATCGAGATTCATATGCCAAGGCTTGCTCCTTGTCATGCGAGATCAGGCTGTCTTAATGCCGAGATTATCATCATGAAGATTAGGTCTTTGTGATAAGCCTTCTTATCAATGTGATGATCATACTCTATTAGGACATCGTTTATGCAACTCCCTCCTTGACAGCGAAGAGCCCTCATTATTATCCGCGACTAGGGTATATCCTCTCATTAGGACTGCGTCTAACTGTGTGAGAAGAATACTACAGCGAGGGCTCCTTTTGGAGCATCCATTGGCAACATATATAGGCTTCTCCTTGCTGTGTAGAAAGGTCTCCTTTAGGACAATGTACGAACCTTTCTTAGACTCCTCCATGACCATGTCAAGGGCTGTCCTCCATGACAACTTTAAGGTTACTTCATTGACTGCGTTTGGACTTTTACATTAGGGCAACGTAGAGCATAGGGCACTCCCTCTAGGGCAGCATATACTCGTGGTGACTTCTCCTTCCACCAAAACCCAAACGAGTGGAGAGGAAGAAATCACAAGAGATGAGGTCCAAATGACTAGAAGGCTACCTCTATTTATACTAAAATGTTGAGGACAAGTGGGGGAAATTTGGTTGCTGGCCGACCTTGATGAATTATCCCATAACACAAATAAATTCATATCTCCATGAATACATGTCAGAATCGGATGATATTTAGATCAATGCTGCACCTCTCGATGAGACGAATCCAAAAAAAATATCAGGTGCCATAAATAAGTAGACCCGCATGGAGTTTGGCCCTAGTTCCCAATTTTAACATCAAGCGACCTAATCACAAAGCAAACAAAAAGTGGAAGCCTAAAAGGGAATACAAATTTGGGGATATGGTCTTGGTAGATAAAAATCCAATGCCCATCAAACTTCATGGGAAAGTTGGGGAGGATTATTATTACATTGCCAAACTCAACGACGAACTTTGGCCGCAACCAGTCATGTTAACTCATATCACCCCTTTCCTTGATACTTGACCTTGTATTATATGCATGTTAGGGTAGGATGCATTGCATGCTGTTTTTCTCATTAGAACTAACATCATATGTTATTTTCATGACAAATTAGTTGCTAAATATGAGAAGGATGATGTCACAACAAGAAGTATAATTTTATATTCTGTCAACGATCATTTGATTCCATATGTCACAAATCTTGACAGTTCAAAGAAGATATATGATGGCCTAGTTGATACCATCAACATTGGTCAAGTAATGATTTTGAAGAATGAGCTTCATGATGTTAGAATGACAAGAAATGATATTGTGGCCTCATATTTCATGAGGATCTCTCAACTAAGAGATCAACTTCAAGCGACTGATGAAATCATTTTTGAGAAAGAACTTGTGACTACAACACTTAATGGTTTACCTAACTCATGAGATTCTTTTGCATCTAATATATGTGGCAAAAAGGAAACTCCAAGTTTTGAAGAACTATGGATCTCATGTGCTCAAGAAGAATCTAGACTTGTCTCAAAGGAGAAGATTCCAAGACCTCAAGATGATGGCTCTCAAGCATTTATAACCGACTCTAAAAATGGCAAAAGGAAGAGGAATTTTTGGAAAACTTCAAATAAATGTAGGTAGAAGGCCAACTCCTCAAAAGAAGAATATTCAATTTTTTCGTTGCCACAAGTTTGGTGATTATAAAATTAGTGCACTGAAGGGAAGAATGATAGAAGAGGAAGGTTAATGATGATGATGGGCATCCTCATCAGAGGAATTCCGAGAATGATACTACAAAAGCTTTAGCAACTAATCATAAGGACATGCTTTACTACAATTGTAAATAGGTCTTTGATTTATGCAAGTAGGCTAGGAGGAAGAGGGATTTGAAGGTGTCTTTCACATAAAAAGAGAAGTCATAATAATTATGCTATGAGCCCTTCTTAGAACTGATTTATAAACTGTAGAAATCTAGAATTCTTGATCAAAAAGCCTTAGGGTTTGTAAATAAAACCCTAGAGTTAGATCTAGATCAATCTTTCCACTGAAAGAAATCCTAACTTACGCAAGAAAGACAAGGAAAGCAACATGTTGATGCTGAGGATGAGGATGATGAAATCGTAAATGGATTTCATTTATGCAAGAAGACAAGGATCAAAAAGGAGTTGACAATTCCCCATCGTTAGAGGAAATTTCAGCATAAAAGTGCCCATGAAATTCTCATGTAATTTCCATGTCATATGTAAACTTATCAAAATTCTTTAAATTTGAAAAGAGATACATGTAAATATTTTCGATGGCAAAGAAGAAAAACTATTTTTTTTTTTAATTGTAATTTGAGTAAAACCTATATGGAGATCAACGAAAAATACAATTAAAAAAAGTAGTTTTCTTTTTTTCCTCCAAAATTTCTAACTCTTATTTTATAATTTTAACTATCTTTTATTATTTTTCCTTAAGAGGCCACTTTTATGCTGAAATTTCCTCTAATGAATCCTCAAAAGATAAGTAATCTCTCTTCCTTGACTATTATTTGTTAGCCTCTTGCCTTTGTTTCCTTTTTTCTAGGTTGTAATCATCTTTTCCATGACCTCCTAGTGAAGGTTGCAAGTACATCGTAAAAACTGCCAAGGCTTTGGCAATAGATGAAAGTGTTGGGAAGAACAAAGAAAAGCTTGCGACAAAAGGATTCTTCTAGAGTGATTTGTGTTCAATAGGTAGAGTTTGTATTGATATCTAGAACCATGTCCAATGATTGAAAGAGCTCATAGTTCAGAGGGAGCAAGTAGGCCAACAAGTTTGAAGGATGCCATAGTGAAGACTGTGTTGAGATTTGAGGAAAGTCAATGATGAATTCCAAGTGGATCTACAAGATTGCAGTAGATGGAAACATAGAGAAGTACAAAGCAAGCTTCAAGGATTCTCCTAGAAAGAGGGAGAAGACTATGACACGTCGTTGGCTTTACTTGCCATGTGCACTTCTGTTAAAATTTCTATTGCTTTGAAAATTGCACTAGTTAGATCCAGAGATCGCTTTTCTCAATGATTGAAGAAGAAATGTACTTAAAGATACCATAGGGCTTTGAGGTGCATGAGAAAAAGTCTCACGATTACAAACTAAAGAAAGCTTTGTACAATCACAAGTAGACACATTAGACTTAGTACTCTTGGATTGATGGATGGGAACATAAAGACTTACATGACAGAGGGAGCAACAATGGCAGGAGGATTTGCTTCAATGATAGAGAGAGTTGCCAAGCTTTGCTTCAATGTTAGAGGGTGTTGACATTTGAGTTCAAGATGAACGATCTTGGTTGAGTACATTACTTCTTAGAACTAGAAGTGTGGCATAAGCCATAGGGTGTAGCCAAATTACTACAACAAGGTTTGCTTCAATGTGAAGTAGTTGTGGTAATGGTTCTAGTAAAGGAAGCAACTGCATGGATATGTTGATTCAAATTGGGCAGACGGTGCTGAAGACAGGAAGAGCGCTTCAAGATGATGATTCAATTTTGATTCTGCTTAGGCAAGAAGACATCTATTGAACTCAAGACTGCAAGAGATAAGTATTTTTTGTAGCGAGTTTGGTGAATTGTGAAGCAGTGTGGCTTCATTAACTGCTCGAGATGACCAGGAGATGGCCGTAATGACAGGCTGAAAGACATACCAAGACATGGCACATAAGGGAGTAGTGAGGCTTGCAAAGCCTCTGTCTCACGGCGAAGTTTGTACACTTCAAGGACAATCTTGAGAAGATTGTATACCTTAGTGACAAGCTTGAGAAGTTTGTATACTTCAGGGACAAGCCAAAGTGGTTGAGAATATTTTCTTCGGTTGAAGGGAATGATGATGTCGCATTAAGGGGAAGATTTTTTTCTTCGGTTGGAGGGAATGATGATGTTGCATCAAGGGGCAAACATTCTCCCTAGGTCAGAATATAGATAGGTCAAAGTATTGACTAGGAGCCACAAAATGTGGCTAGGGAGAATGGCACAGAGAGCATCAAGGCACAAACTGCTCCCCAGGTGGGCGAGCAAGTGCCTCTAGCATAGAGCAGGAGAGTTACCATTTAATTAACATGCAGGGATGGTAACAACCCAAGTTTTCACCACAGGTCATAGATGTTGACCAAGTTCGAAGTGACGACTTAGATAATTGGTGAATTGTTCTAAGTGAGAACTTGTTGAGCATGATGTTGATGCAAGATGCTTTCCATGAGTAGTGGGTTGACACATCAACATCAAAGTCTTAAAAACTGGAACCAGGTTTCAAACTGGCCGCCTATCTAATCATGATTCAAACCGGAACTTGATCAAACCTGATGTAATGAACTAGAATGGGGAAAACTACATAAAATAATTAATTTTAATGAAAAAACTTATTTTTTAAGATTGCAAACCGTGGTTCCAAATCATTAGAGACAAAATATGGAAATTCTTCTCATCTATCTACCATGTAAGGGTGCATATATCAAAATGGTACCGAGTGAAATACATATTAATGATATGTTGACAAAATGAATAATCATTGGGGCTCTAAATGGCCTGTAGAGTCCAAAAACAATGCTAAAATGAAGCTCTAAATGGCCTCTAGCATCCAAAAACAGTGCTATAACTGAAGCTACTAGGCCACTAGCCTACTACAAATCACTGATCAACATGATCACTCATCAAACTCATCACCACTACTACACGTGGGATCATCACTAAGAGCTACATAAACATTATCTAACTTAGAGTTTGAGGTCTTCTCAAACTCCTCTCCAACCTTAATTGCAGCACTAGTAGTAGCATGAGCAACAACACTAGGCCCAGCAGAGCTAGAAACATGAGTTTGTCGTGTTGCACGACCACTGTTTCCCTCACGAGTTACCATGTGCCATGCTTGGTCTTTGTGGTTCTGTTCCTTCAGCTCTTGGATCAACTACCTAATCTGCATTGAGATCAACACCCCTAAATCCACTAGATAGCTTCAAACTAGCTCAAAGATGACAATGAACCTCCAAACTTGTTGCTGTGGCACCAAAACTCGATATTTTTGCATAACTGTCCAAGATCATAATTTACAAAAAAAATATTTCTTTTTCTTGACAAGTACAAAGATCAAAATTACATTGACAAATACCGCACCTAGTTACACTTTTCTTCAATACTCCCTCTTAACTAGGGAGGTGTTTACAATGGTACTTGGTTATTCTCAATCTGAAGAATTTCTCATAAGAAGAATTGGATTGGTAATCCCATATGTATAGCATCATATCAACCAACATTTTCATAGTGCAAGGCCTTGACTAACAGCTCCATCTCTCCATGAGACCATGAGCTACAATGCTGTCGAGACTAATGATTTATAGACACCTTCATCATTGTCTCTCAAGGTACATACCCACCTGGGTGTTCACTGAGTATGACCTTCTAGGACTATTCTTATCTTGGGTTCCCAACCCTCAAAGAATATCGGTTCTCTTGCATACTCTTATCTTGGATGCCCTACACATCGTCAAAGAGTATTGGATGCCAAATGATTACCCAACCCTCCATTCTTTCTTCCTAAGTGAAGACAAGAATGTTGTGTCTATCATGTGTCTTCATTTCCATTCATGGCCTTATGGTTGTTAGTCCTGGTCTAGTGCGTGACACATGAAATAGAAAAACACAATTGTCACTCCTTTGTAATTAGGGGTTGATCTAATTCAAGCTCCCTCTTGACCAGGGACCTGTCAAAGCTTCCTTTTAGCTAGGGACTCTTCAATACATCAACAACTTCTTCTTCTTCTGCATGATCAACTTCTCTTCTTGATGTCATGAAAGTTAGTTCTTTCTTATAGGGCAACAATCATTGATCACTTTCCTCCTTAGCTCGTCATATTATTCCTTTCTTCATGGAAAGTGGCATTCTTCATATCTGGAATCGTCGTTATATGACTACTTCTTTCTCATCACGCTTCTTCCATTCATCACATGAATGCTAATTGTACTTGTAAGTAGCCTTGCATGAACTTATCAAGATATTATTCAAGAAATCAAGTATATCATTAAATGAAATCTTACCTTACTAGGTGGCTCTCCATCACGACATCTTTCTGTAGGTATCAACATCCTACACACATATTGACATATCTTCTGAAGATATCCATTGTCAAGAGCCTTCATCTTTTTCAGACTTACATCAGAGTGTTCATATCTTTTCGGGAGATTTCCTATTCAAATCTTCTTGGTATTTTGGATGTTGATTGCCTTCATCATGGTTGCATTTCCTTCCTCATTCCATTCTCAGGGATTTATAATCATAGTTCTTGTAATCGTAGTCAATCACCTCATACTTTATATGAGGACATATTATGTTGATTTCATCTAGTGTGACTTATGCTTTTCTGCATCTTTTCAGAGGAGGAGATCCTTTTTCTCTTGATCATGCTTCTTAAGATAGAAGTAGTGATTCATCTTACCTGCAACCATGTGACATGACATTATAAAATTAAATAAAAGCATACATACGTCATTTTAGGTCATATTGGCTTCTTCCATCAGCTTCCTTTATCTCATGGCAACTTCTTTTACTAGCATCTTTACCAATATGATATACCTGCACCACTTAGACAAGAAGTATAAACCAATTCTGTAGAAGCACAAATTGGTCATAACAAAAACTTTATAGTAGCAGAAGCATCCATACTTTTCATAATCATATGACAAACCATATGATAGACTATCTACTAGAGTTTTTCGGTAAACCCTAAATTTTATCAACAAGAATTGTTTCTACTAAGGTTTGTTGTAAACCTTAGATTTTCCATCTATAGCACACAATTTATAGGTTCAGATGTATACACATACTTGAGAATTTAATCATTACTAGGATTTAGTTACAAACCCTAGATTTCACTCATCAACCTAGAACTTTCGAACTTTGACTAAGTCTTGACTATCAAACATAATCTTTAGAAAATTTGATCAACACATATTTCTAGGAGATAATTGTCATGTGTAGGCACATTATATACTTAGACAATACATTGACCAAGACTAAGCTAGGAAAATAAACATGTATCTAGGGTTTCATTCATATGACTTTTCATGGCACAGATCTTGCTTGTATACCTAACCAAAACTTTGGGTTTTGATTCATTGTCAAAGCAAATCCTTATTCCATCAGAACTTCAATGGTTCAAGATTTCAATCTTGATAGGTTAGAGCTTCCATGATCATGACATTATCAATAAATCAACCAGTATAGGAATTTCTTCATTGATAGCCATAATTAGTTTTAGGGTTTCACACATCATCAATTTATGTCAATTTGTGTAGAAATTTTTATCATTAATATTCTTAAGAAGGTTTAGGGATTGACATCCTATCAATATGCCCTTAGGTTAGGGTTTCCAGAGAACCTTTCAAGGTTCTTTTCATTCAAACAATTTAGAGATGAAGACGGTGGTAGATTCATCGGATGATGAATTACCTCAAATAAGAATCTTTTATGATTCAAGTGATCTAAACAAGATGAACATTAGTAGTGTAGATAGGATTTGACAAAGAGAACAACAAAAACTTTATAATAGACATACCTATGACTTTTGACAAACCTTTTGATGCCTTCCTCCATATTCCTTGATCTTTTAGCAAGTCCTTAATAGTGGCCTGCAATATATGCTTTTAAGCAAAACTGTGGTACCAAGAATATGCCTTCATTTTTCAAGTTCGATTTCGAATATATAGGATCAATTTAATTGATTTCATATCTAAACTTTTTAAGAATCACATGGACTATCTGAAGGTTATAAATCAAACTAGCTAATCTTAGAGATCCATACGTACCTTTGACTTGTTTACTTTAATACTTACTTGGTTATTTCAGATCTTTAGAGGAACATTTCATCTAACTGTGATGACATTGAATCAGTGAGACCTTTCTTACTATGGTAGGTTAGGTAAAGACTGTAGCATCACCATAGGTTGAGATTGGAGAATCATCATGGGCTGAAGTTTATCAAAATTGTGGTATATTAGAGAAGGAGAGTTATAAGATTGTTGTTGTGTTATGACTTAAGTCAACGTGATGTCTTTGAAGTGGCGTCTTTCTCATTTCTAAATTTTGCAGTGGCATTCCTTTTATTGACACTACATCCTCATGACTGTCTTGAGATTGGACTAGCATTGTGTTTCTTTAATGCAGATCTTGATGTCCTTCAGCTTGCTTTGATGATTAGCGAGAAACTTGATCCTTGAAATGTCTCTTTTCTGCCCTTTCTTTGACTATAACCATAGCTCTGATACCATGTTGAAGAATCTAGGGTAGATTGAATTAATGAGATTCTTCTTATCATGATAAGCATTTGTGAGGCATTTAGTCTTTAGATCATTAGCACAATCTTTTGCTTATTATTATTAGTGTGTATTTCTTACTTCAACAAATAGCTATCAAAGCAAAGAGCACAGATATGGCATTCTGCCAAGTCAAAAACCTCACACTCTTGGAGAGGAAATCCCGCACAAAATTCTTCTTATCAAGATTCCAATTGATGAACATCAAGACCATGATCCTTGACTGACTGAGCCACTCCAAGTCCAAGACACCAATCCTCCTTTTTGACAATGTTGAAGTCATCATCATCATTGCACCACAAAGACATTCATTACCACTGCAACATCACTGAGTATATTATTGTGCTTTCAATGAGAGACTCATCATAGATATGAGATTTGCTGTCGCTGCATCATTACAAAGTTCATAGATCCTATTAATTTCGAATACACCGAGACTGTAAGACTGTGATCATCAACATACTGGTTATGTCTATAGTATATGTCAATCGAGATAGGGTTTGATATAGATCCTTCTTGTTGAGGGCTTAGATACTTGTGACTACATTTATCATAGCATGAATATCTGTTTCTATATGCCGAGAATCTTACAGTTGCTACATTTATATGTCAAGGATACATCTTGACTATGTTTCTCCATCCACGAGTATTGTTGATTTGGGGTAGCATCGATGTGCTCTAGCCACGAAAATTGGTGGAGAGGCTAAAGCACATGTGATCTCCAAAACCCAGAAATGGTTTGGGCAGATTCTAAACAGTTTGGGAGATATTAAAATAATTAATATTTTTAATGGAGTCCCTAAGTCTAAACTTAGGGAAAATAAAATATTAATGTGAATTAATATAAAACTGTGTTGGAAGGGTCCAAAAGTCATGGATCAAGCTAGAGTTAATCTTAGTCGTTGATTAGGGACTTAATCTCAGCCGTTGATTTGTCAACGAGAAAAGTATAAGAGATGGCTTGAGGGGAACACATCGTGTTGATTAAGATTTCGATTTTCTGGGGCAGGGTTTGCTGAAGAAGTTGAAAGAGAGATCAGAGTTGCAACTGAGGGGTAGTGAATACAGAAGCAGAGAGGGTACCGAGAGAATCAATGTAGAAGTCGCGAGAGAGGGCTGCAGAGCCAGCCAGAGGCCACGCAGAGCCAGTGCGGGCCCACATAGAGGTAGCCAGAAGCTGTGCAGTGCCTCAGAGAGCCAACGTGGGTGATGCATAGGCTCTTGAGGCTGACGTAGTGCCTCCAGAGGTTGACACAAGGGTTACTGGGCTGACGCAGTCCCTGGAGGCTAACGTTGGGGTTTTCGTGGGGCAGATTGTAGCAGGGCACTGTCAGAGTGTTTATCTGAGGTTTCAACCGGAATATCTGCTTTTGGGTAGAGAGGTACTACTGTCGAGATTATTCTCTGTTGGGTGAGACGGTCTTGGCACCCAGATTGTATTCAGAAACTGCATAATAATAAAACCCTTAGATAGCTGCACCGGTTTCCCCGCATTGGGGTTTTCCGCGGATATTAGTCCAAAAACAACGGTGTGCTTGTTTTGTTTCCTTCAGTTGATGATCTGTAATGTGTTAAGCGTGTACTTGTATTAATTTTTAGTATTTACATGTTAAATAACTTGTTAATTAATCATAACAAGTAGACAGAAATAAATCGGAAAAGTACATGAAGGGTTTCTAACAATTAGACTTAGAAATTCCAACATGGTATCAGAGGGTGGTTGCAGATCACAGGAGAACTGAGGACATCAGCCGAGCAGGGCAGTAGCGATAGAAAACAATTGTCCCAAGTGACAGATGTTGTTCCTGGTAGAGAAGCAACAACGAAGGGGTGACGCATTGCCTACGACATCAAGTTTGAGTTGGGAAGAGGATCAGCGCAGTGGCAGAGGGAGCAGAGTCGAACTACGCGGTGCCTGGTCATCTTTCTTAGTCAGGAAGGATTGGCACATGTGGCCAAGAGGTGCGGATTTTGTTGGTGTCAGGATTGTGCAAAGCTTAGAAGCTCTAACCTTGAGTTTGCTGGGGCTTAGGAGGCTGTGGTTAAGTTGCAGAGTGAAGTTGGTGGGGTATTGTAGTCAGAACAATACCTAACAGGGCAAGACCAAGAAGGAGGGAGTTTCTATCAAGGATTTCTAGCCAATAATTCCGGATCAGTGGTGCAACTGCACTAAGGATCGGAGGGGGGCATCTCGACATTAGCAAAGGGGCTTCCACAAGGGAAATCGAGGCCTAGAGGGAATCACATTGAGAACTTCGAGAAAGGAAGTAGAGGAGCAGCGAGATGGTAGTGAATGGGGTAAGAGACCAAGATAGACTAGACAGAATCTCAAACTTCGTAGTCTGGAAGGCTAGAATCTTATCCATTCTAGACACGAACTGTCTCAAGCAATTCACCTTGAGGACAATAGCGGTCCCAGTTGACACGGCTGATAATGATAACTACGAGGATGCAATGGCAAGGGTCAAGAGCATCATCCTTGATGGGGCAAAGGACCATGTAGTACCACACATTGCTAAGAAGAATACGACAAATGAGATGTGGGAGGCCCTAAAGAAGTTGTATCAGCATACTTCCGTGCAAAGGAAGATGCTACTAGAAAATCAATTGCAGTCATACCAGATGCAGAAGGGAGAACAGATCGACACCTTCTGCAGTCGATTGAAGGAGATCTGGGATCAACAAACTTCCATAGGGGCCATGTCTGATCAAGAATTGATGGTGAGAACAGCCCTGAACGCAGTCTCAGAGGACTAGGAGGTGTTTGTCTAGAGCATACTGGGCAGGGTGACCCTTCCAGATTGGGAGGAAATGTGGGTGTCTCTTCGCCAAGAAGAGATCAGAAGGCTAAGCAAGGTAGGAAGCAGCGGCAAGGGGATTAGAGTCAAGAAGGAGGAAGAGGAGGATACTGCCCTAGAATTTGAGGGAAAGCAAGAGAAACAAAAATAGAAGGACCTCTCCAAGGTCAAATGCTTCAACTGTGGGGAATTGGGTCACTATGCGAGCCAGTGTCTGAGGAAGAAAAAAAGAGAGGCTTTTGAGACCAAGGTTGCGCCAGTAAGGGAGGATAAGGAATTGGAGACAGATGATGACTGTGCCATGAGTGCTCACATGCCACTTGAGCGGAAGTGGGGAGACATTGAGTTGTAGTCAGGCAGACTACAGGCGATGAGGGGCAGGATCCTTGAGGTACCCAACCTCTTGGATTATACCTGGCTACGAGAGCCTCGAAGAGGAGTAGCAGCACTGGTGGATGTCAATAGAGACGGATGCGAATGGAGCGACACAGGGAGCTACAGTGCATAATTCCTAGGACAACATGAGGCAATAGTGTGGGATGCATAGAGTTGTTGCAGCAGCGTAGAGGTTAGAGAGGGAGCACCTGTCAGCGACAGAGGGAGTTTCAACATCGAGGGTGTCTCTAGCCTGATAAAGATGTCAGAGTTGGGAGATCAATTACTTACTTCTCAGTAATTGAGTTGTAGTGTAGTAGTGAGCAGTGGCAATGCTATGGGCAGCACGATGCAGCATGATGAGAGGGGTTGTCGTACAGATGCAATAGTGGCAGTGGCAAGGCCATGGGTAGCAGTACATGATGTAGCAATGTAGAGGATGTTGGGCAGTAGGCCTAGCATCAGCACAGGGACCGATGTCGGACGATCAAGGTGATGCTCAGTGAGGAGTATTACTAGAGCACAGTCCTCGCTAAAAGGGAGTGTTGATTTGGGGGTAGCATCGGATGTGCTCTAGCCACAAAAATTGATGGAGAGGCTAAAGTGCATGAGATCTCCAATATCCATAAATGGTTTGGGCAGATTCTAAACAGTTTGGGAGATATTAAAATAATTAATATTTTTAATGGAGTCCCTAACTCTAAACATAGGGAAAATAAAATATTAATGTGAATTAACATAAAATTGTGTTGGAAGGGTCCAAAAGTCATGGATCAAGCCATAATTAATCTTAGCCATTGATTAGGGACTTAATCTCGGTTGTTGATTTGTCAACGAGAAAAGTATAAGAGGAGGCTTGATGGTCACTTGGAGAATACACCGAGTTGATCAAGATTTCGATTTTCTGGGGCAGGGTTTGCTGAGGAAGTCGAAAGAGTGATCAGTGTTGCAGCGGAGGGCAGTGAATACAGAAGCAGAGAAGCAGAGGGTATCGGGAGAATCAACATAAAAGCCAGGAGAGAGGGACGCAGAGCCAGCCAGAGGCCATGCAGAGCCAGCTAGGGCCCACGCAAAGCCAGCCAGGAGATGCACAATGCCTTAGAGAGCTAGCGTGGGTCACGCAGAGGCTCTAGAGGTTAACGCAGTGCCTCCAGAGGTTGACGCAGGGGTTAATGGGCTAACGCTGGGCCAGAAAGGGCTGACGTAGTCCCTAGAGGCTGACGTTGGGGTTTTCGTGGCGCAGAGTGGAGTTGGGAGCTGTCAGAGTGTTTATCCGGGGTTTCAACCAGAATATCTGCTTCCGAGTAGAGAGGTACTACTGTCGAGATTATTCTTTGTTGGGCAAGCCTGTTTTGGCACCCAGATTGTATTCAGAAACTACATAATAGTAAAACCCTCAAATAAGTGCACTGAATTTGCCACATTGGGTTTTTTTGGGAATATTAGTCCAAAAACATTGGTGTCACTTGTGTGCTTGTTTTGTTTCCTTCAGTTGATGATATGTGATGTGTTGAGCATGTACTTGTATTTATTTTTAGTATTTACATGGTAAATAACTTGTTAATTAAACATAACAAGTAGGCAGAAATAAATCAAAAAAGTACATTAAGGGTTTCTAATAGTTAGACTTAGAAATTCCAACAAGTATGCCCATAGTATATATCATAGAGACATCGTTTATATCAGTGTTGCGAAAATCATTTAAACCGCAATTTTTTCAAAAAATCTCGATTTTTTCGGAATGGCAATTTAATCGGCCAATTTTACCAGCAATTTTTTTCGTTTTGAAAAAATCGCCAAAAAAACATAAAAATTCCCAAAAATCGTGAAAAAAACGCCGAGCTTTTTTCCAAAATGCAAAAATCACAATAAAAATTGTACAAGTCGCAATAAAATCCTAAAAATCGCCAAAAAATCATAAAAATCGTCAAAAAATTGTGGATGCTTTAGATACTTAAAATTTTGAAAAAAGATGATTTTTTAATACTATTTTAATGTTGTTGATGCTTTGCCAATTTTTATCTATCTTTTTCCCTTGCCGATTTAATCATGATCGCGATGTTTGCAACACTGGTTTATATGATTATGTTTGAATATCAAGAGTAAGTTCACCCATAGATGATGTCACATGATTCTTCTTCATCACATATATGTCGAGAGTAGTTACTTCAATATGTATGATGAGAGCATCCAACAAGCACCAAGACAAAGCTTTTCACCGAGACCATATATCGAGGTTTTGTCACAACAGTGTCACTATCTCATATCCCCGAGATCATGTATTGAGTATGTTATTGTTTGTATTGCCGAGATGCTATATTTCCTGTATCTTACGAAGTTTCAGAGTAATCTGAAGTTGTATTTATTCGTTGATTATTCTAGCTGCATATATATATATATATCTATATATATATATATATATATATATACTTGACCATATATGAAAGCTCACATAAGCCAGTAAGATGTTGCATCCTTTTGCTCGGCCAACATGCCATCTCTATATACTTTGAAGCCGACTTGTCTTTCTTATCGTTTTTGCAGGCAGACTTATTCTTTGGAGGATGGTGCTTGTCTCGGAGGGCTACTTGACAATAGGTTGATCCATGTACATTACCTAAATGCTCAAGAAGAGATTTTTAACATGATTTTGACTCTTTGACTTTCCTAGACCTATGGAATGAGCAAGAAACTCATTCATATAAGTTACCAAAAAAAAAAAATTCTTTTCCTTGACAAGTACAAAGGTCAAAATTATATTGACAAATTCCAAACCCAGTTACAATTTTCTTCAACAAGTCGGTCCCCTTGATTTCATTTCAAGTTCATTTCATCATGGATAGAATTGGATGTCCTTAGGTGAGCTTATATGTCGACTCATGATTTAAGAGGAGCCTTCCTTTTGTAGGGATGAAAACTAGTGTAGGGGCCAATCAAGCCCATCTTGGGTGTGTTACCCCTTTGTTAGTGGGGGTGCATGGATTTTTCCTAGCGCATCATTCACCACAATTATCAGACCAAGGTCACAAGTCAAAGCCTTGTAAAAACCATGTTGTTGATCTTTCAAGTGCAATAGATACAAGCACTAATTTCTGAAAAATTGATAAGCATTTCTAATGATTTAGATATTCCTTTTAGTACTTCTAGTTTTATCATTAAGCAATTACACTTCATAAATTCAACCATAAATGCACAAGGACCATAGAGATCATAGTGCACAAAGATATCACAAGATTTACCCTGGGAGAACACACTTGGGGAAAAACAAGCAACCTTTTCCTTAGAGAAATTCTTTAGTTCAACAACAGTTACACCTAAATCTTCTAGTCAAATATGATGGTCAAACCTAGTCAAATTTCCCTCTTGTCAAGCAATCTTTTGCTTGGCAAACTTAGCCACGCCTAATCTGTAGCCGAAATACGACCTCTCAGAATCTGCTAGAAACTTGGCCCTATTGTCCAACATATGTTTCCTTGAAAATTCAGCCCTATTGTCGAGAATGTTACCCAGAAGTTCGATTTGTTGCCCAAAATATGCCTAGAAACTCGTGTGAAATTGCAAGAGAGAACCACACGTGAAGTCAAGGAGAGATAGAAAAAATATTTGAGATGTCTTCACTCTTCTTCTTTTCCCTTGCTTCGATGCCCAAAAGATGTCTTGTCTTGTGAGAGATCGAATTTGTGCCAGGAGGAGGAGGTCGAGTGCCTTATATATAGTGTTATGGCTAGACTTGACTGGAAGGACGACCAACTTGACAAAGTTTGGAGCCAAAAATTCAAAATTCAAAATTTTTTCCTTTAAAACCGACATGAAGAATATGTTTTATATTAATCATTTCAATGACTAAAATAAAATGACATGAAGAACATGTCTTACATTTTTCATTATACATATTTCAAGGGCTAAAATATTAATTATGAAGACCAACCATAGCAACAAAATTCAACACTCCCTCTTAGCTAGAGAGGTATTTATAATGACTATTAGATGTTCTCTTGTTGACAAATTTCTCTAAGAAAAGGTTCATCATTTATCATCAACATCATGACTACCATCATCCTGGTCAATTTCTTTGTCTCATGGTGAAACCCTAAGTACACACTCAATCCATTTGAGTATTCTTCCCCAAATCTAAAGACCTCACTCTAGACCATGATGTTAAATGGGCTCACTCAACCTATCTAGAGAGTACATTGAGCCTAATACTGAAAGGCAACAAATCAATTCTATGGTTGAGTAATTCTGGGCCTCTGGGACCATTCTTCCCTAGTCAATATACTTGACTCAGTAATAATGTTTGTCCTCTGTTGAACCATTCTCCCTAATCCTAGTCAACATGTTTGACTTAGAGAGAATGAATGTCCCTGAATGAGCTAGCTATGTTGATCATAGTTTTAAAAATTGGTCCAGTCAAACCGAAAATCAATCAAATAGGTCAGTTAGCTCCCTGAAATATCAAACCAACCCAACAAATCTGATTTGTTGATGGGTCAAGACCCATTGGATACCAAATCAATGGATTTTAGTACCTAACCCACTGACTTCGTAAAATAACAACTAATAAGCAAGCCACATGGTTGGGCATGTTAATGGGACTTGTAGTTGGTTTGTAGCAAACCATGGTAGGTTCCCTCCTAAATCTGGCCCCTTAAGCTTATAAAAGAATGCCTAAGTTCTTATTTGCTCACATTTGATTTTTGGTGCTTGTGAGTATATGAATGAATGAGTTTCTTGCTCATTCCATAGGTCTAGGAAAGTCAAAGAGTCAAAATAAGAGCTCTTCTTGAGCATTTATGTAATGTACATGGATCAACGTAGTGTCAAGTAGCCCTCGAAGACAAGCACCAACCTCCAAAGAAGTCTGCCTGCAAAAATGATGAGAAAGACAAGTTGTCTTCAAAGTATATAAATATGGCATGTCAGCGCAACAAAAGGACGCAATGGTTTAGTGGCTCATGTCAGCTTGCATATATGGTCAAGTATATATATATAGCTAGAATAATCAACGAATAGATACAACTTTGGATTACTCTGAAACTTCGTAAGATATAGGGAATATAGTATCTCGGTAATACAAACAGTAACATACTCAATACATGATCTCGGTGATACGAAACAATGACACATTGTGACAGAACCTTGATATATGATCTCGGTGAAAAGCTCTGTCTCGGTGCTCGGTGGATGCTCTCATCATACAAATCAAAGTAACTACTTTCAGCATATATGTAATGAAGAAGAATCACATGACATAGCCTATGGGTAACTTACTCTTGATATTCAAACGCAGTCGTATAAACGATGTCCCTATGATATATACTCTGGGCATACTTGTGGATGGAGAAACACAGTCAAGATGTATCCTTGGCATATAAACATAGCAATTGTAAGATTCTCGGCATACAGAAACAAATCTCAATGCTACGATAAATGGAATCACAAGTATCTAAGCCTTCAATACGAAGGATCTATATCAAACTCTGTCTCGGATGACACATACTATAGATATAACTACTATGTTGATGATCATAGGCTTACAGTCTTGGTGTATTCGAAATAAAGAGGATCTGTGATCTTTGTAATGATGCAGCAATAGTAAAGCTCATAGCTATGATGAGTCTCTTAGTGAAAGCACAATAATATTCTTAGTGATGTTGCAGCAATAATGAATGTCTCCGTGGTGCAGTGATGATGATAACTTCGGCATTGTCAAAAAGGAAGATTGGTGTCTTGGACTTGGAGTGGCTTAGTTGGTCAAGGGTCATGGTCTTGATGTTCATCAATTGGAATCTCCATAAAAAGAATTTTGTGCGGGTTTTCCTCTCCGAGAGGGAGAGGTTTTGGCCCTAGCAGAATGCCATCTCTTGTGCTCTTGTCTCTTTGCTTTGATAGTTATATGTTGAAGTAAGAAATACACACACTAATGATAATAAGCAAAAGATTGTGCTAATGATCTAAAGACTAAATGCCTCACAAATAGTTATCATGATAAGAAGAATCTCATTAAATCTATCGGCCCTAGATTCTTCAACATGACCATAATAAGACTGATTATCCATAACATAGGGTTTGGGGTGCCTACAAGGCCTCAAATGGTTGTGACATGGCTTTGACTTGTGACCTTGTGCTTACAATGGTGTTTAATAATTTTGCAACAAATATATAAGTACCCCTATCGAAAGAGGAGTAACAATGCTTTTTGCTTATAATTGATCCGAATTTGGATCCTTAAACTCTCTTAAAGCTACCCGAACTCTGTAAAAACTCATACCGAAGTTGAAAGTCTTATGGATGTCGAAGCCTATCAGAAATAACCTCTGAACAACGACAATTTGCAGCCAACACAGAGCAACGAGGACCTTCGGTGAAAACACGTTGATTGTTGGCCCATGGGGACTGTGCATGGCACAAAAATGGCAGTTGGGAAGTCCAGATCAGAAAATGGAGGTTGTTTCTGATCGCGCATTGCTGGGCAAAACCCCTTGAAATGGTAAAGCCTTGAGCGCTCGGTCATAAGGAAAGCCAAGAAACTGTGGGAAAAGCGCTAAAACCAAAGGCGGGTCCCGCGCTCCAAAACCGGCGGAATATCGGAGGCGTTTCAGGTAGTAAGCAGGTTTGTCAGAGGACCCAGTGATGCCATACAGTGATTGACACGTGTTTGGCAGATGAGAGAGAAAACTGCTCTCATCGCAGGCTAACGACCGAGCAAATCATCTGTGCGATAAGAGTGATGACCGTAGGATTTGGAGGCCCCAGATCTAACGGTGGAGATTGTAGCCGATCGGAAACCGAATTCGATGGGAGAAATAAGCTACGACGTATAAAGGTTTGAAGTCCGACGTGGACGATGAGTTGGCAGAGATTCATGTTTCGCGGGCATTCTTGGAGTCAACGGAAATAACGACCGTTTCAAACGATCGAGTGTTTCCAGTGAACCTAACACTTATTTGTTACAGAACAGGTGGCCATGTCCCTGTGAGGTGTGATGCAGTGACTTTAACCGCCGAAAGAAGGGATTCCAGCAGACAGAGGTGGGCGATCCGAAGAGCCGGGAGAGGAAGCGAATAGTCATGAGACGGATTGGCATTATGCCACGAACAGACGAAGAGAAAAAAGGGGAGCAGCCTAGGAAGCAGTAAGCAGACTTGGAAGCAGGGAAACCAGAGCTAAGCTCACTGTAATAGGCAGAGCCACCATAGGTTGGAGGCAGAGCCAAAAAGCCAGAGAGCTCAATTGAGAGCGGCATATTGTTGTTGGAGTTGCTTGGAGGTTGAGCGACTCACAGAGGCATGCAAAGGCTGGGAGAAAGAGCTTAGAGAAGCCAGAGCCAAGAGCTAGAGTGAGCGCTAGAAGCGAGAGCTGAGAGCCAGAACCAGAGTCTGAGCCACAAAGCCAAACCCAGAGCTAGAGCTAGAGCTAGAGCCAAGAGCTAGAGCCAGAGCTAGAATGCCGAAGAGCTCCAAGAGCCAAAGGATAAGATGGTGTTCTGAGCCCAATGTTCCTGTATAAAACATTGGAGTTAAGTGTAGCACTTGTAAATTGAAGTGATAATCCCAGAGAGTCTAATCGAGTTTATTAGAGCTCAAGGAGACATAGCCCAAGATATCAGGGTGAACTCCATATTATCTTGTTGTCTTATGTGTTTGTTTTTACTGCTGCTCTAACCACTGTTATATGCATTTGTATATCAGTTTAAGTACCTTCCCATATCAGCACAAACAACAGATTTTAAAGGAAATAATCAGTTGAAAACAAATACAAGCATACACCCATATTTTCAAGCATTTCTTATTTCTGCGTTGGTTGATCAAATAGACTTGGGAAAATTTAAAGCTTTGGAAGTGGGAGAGGTTCTTGTAAGTTAGACAAGAAGCCTAAGAGCCCCATTTTCAGATCAATAATTCACTATAATTCCCTAAATTTTATACCTTATTAACCTCGTAATTCTCATGCATCGATTTTTCCTAGTGTGAACATACCTAATTGGTTTAGGATAATTAAATTTTGTCCTAAACCTTAGGTTGAGTGCTTGAGTATTAGCCTATTAGCATTTCATTGTTCTAATTCTTTATTGAGGTTGTTTTCTTATGTTTAGCTTGCTGTTTGGTCAATAGGAGTTGTAACTTAATGTTGATGGCACACGTGAGATTAGGCACCTTCCCGTTTGGCACGTATGTTGAGGCAAAACACAAGACCAACAGCGAATTTGCCATACCCTCAATTTGTCCTTGGTCACATTTGTCAACCTCACCCATGCTCCATCCTTATCCTTTGACATGAGATTTTAGGAGGTACTTGAGGGAGGCTAATTATGATATGCCCTATGGTTTGACCCTCTACCTCATCAACCTATCCATTCTTGCACACATCCCGAGGTGGTGTGCTCCACTATGAGGACATATCCACTTTTTGCATAAGCTAGTTCACACCTTGCACACATGTGAAAGGACTAGTGATGGTATGACTTGGTAGAAGGTGCCCATTTGCATGTATTTTGATAAGATATCATGGATTTGATGAAGGTCCATTTACACAAGTGTCAAGGGTGGCCCTTCTAGGGTGAGAACTTCAAGGTAGAATTGGTTAAAAATGGACACTAATGCACATTTTTCAAGGGAACACTCGCCCTCTCTTCAAGTGTGCATTCATGGATGAATATCCTGTTGTGATGGAGGTTAATAAGTAGACAAAGGAACTCTTTCATAGGGTGTAATCTTTACACACAAACACACTCTAGAGAAGTATTATGTTGGAGAGAGTTTGGATGTATACACACACACACACACACACTTTCTCTCTCTATCTCTCACTTTCTCTTTCTCAAATAACTTAGTAAATCTGTAATTGTGAGTTTATGGTCCAATAGACTAGGCTAAAATTCACATACACAAGGCTTGTACAAGGAGCGTGATGTGACCTTAAGTAACGTTATGTTGGAGAGAGTTTGGAACAATGTTATGTACTATGGATGTGGATGTGTCAGCATATTTGAGAATATTGTATAGTACTTTAAGAAAAAATATGAATTTAGTTTGGAGATGATGTTAAATGACCAATAGTGTACAAATCATTGATATAATTGCAGTTTCCTTTTTATGACCAAAGATACAAGTCAATGAAATCACTTTTTTTGTCTTTAAGATGGGAAGAAACAATAGTAGAGTAATGGAAGGGAGAATGCAAAGCATGGAAAATTGATGTTTGTTGTGCAAGCTTGCACAGTACTGATCTTCTTCTGCTAAGAAATATATTGCCTTTTATCAACGTATGTTAAGGTTTAGAGTTGTTGAATGAATTCATATAAAGTTGAAGCCTAAAATCCTGGCTTCATCAATCCCTCCAATCTCAATAAACTCTTGACAGGAATATCACAGGAGCAAATTATAAATGTTGAGATTCGTTTGTTGTGGGTGGCATTAATTAAATTCAACACTGAGAAAAGTGGTCTGCGATGCAGTGAGTTGGGTGTGATGCAAGATGTTGAGAAAGCAAGTGGACCAATAAGCTTCATAGGGATTCTGGAAGACTTCGTCTATTATTGATGAGTAAACTAGTTTTGTTGCCAAATTGTAAATTTTTGCATATATATTTTGATTATACATAAGTTCTGCGTGTAAATAATTTAGCTTGTAAAGTTCTTCGATACGTAAGAGACAAATGAAGTAAAAGTTATCTTGAGTTAGTAATATCACTCTTTCATACTTAGTCGTTTATGGAGGCTACATAAAATTATCATGCGAGTTGGTCATGTGGTGCTAGCTAGATGATGAAAGATGCCTTTTGAATGGAATGAAAGTTATTTGGTATGAAAATGTTGTTAGAGGTAAATATGATATTTCTTGTTAAAACATTTTCCAATGCAATGGAAATTATGGTTTATGGTATGAAATGTTGCTTTGACTTACACATCGAATGAACTTTTGTTATTATGTAAATACAATGAGTGAAATGTGTGAAGAGTCGATAATATAGTTCTTATGGTCTTCTATTTTTAGTATGTTCTACATTTTACTTCGTTTCCCAGATTATACATGTCACTATAACACAAATGAAACTAGTTTTGTTGCCAAAGAATGCTTCTCTTGGTAAGAATTTTGGAGATTGTAGGGGTGTGGGATTTACATTGACTATCTTGTGGAGGGAGGTTGTAGGGTTGAGAATTAGGTTGGGTAAAAGAGATCAATGTTAAGCCATAATGACTAGTGTTGTTGCATAGAGTGTCTAGACACTGCAACAACGCTCAGATTGAGGGTTGTCACTCTGATCCTCAATCTCTCCGTTTAAGTTGTCTCCCTACAACAGGCTAAGGGGGGTAGACCCTATGGAAAAATGGAATGAAGAAGAACTAGTTGGGAACCAACCAGTTTGGGAGACACAGTGAGACTATCAAGTACTTGATTAAGATTTAGCAAGACTTAGGACTTGATTAGATTTTAAACGATTAATACCAGTGCCTTATGGAGTCAACGATCTTGCTAGGGAAATGAAGATCAAGTAATCAATTAGCAACTGCTTCTTAGATGAATGACTGTTTTATATGAAAATCGATTAGCAATTGCTTCTTAATTAATGACTATGTTATATGAAATGCAGACCCTAAAACCCTCGTATGACTGTTTCTAGACTTAAAATAATTTAAAACCCTTGGACTACAAAAATAATGCTCATGCAATCGCTGGTTTTGAGGCCATATCTTACCCTCCAGGGCTTAGATCTGGCTTCAAATCGAACTGGACTTTCAGATCTACTTGTACCTGAAAACACAAACACCCAGAACCCGAATATACAAAAATAAACAAAATCCCAGAAACCCAAATCAAAAAAACCAAAAAAGTTTATAGATCTATGCACAGAAATGGCAGATCTACCAGATCTAGCGAGTGTGAGTCCAGCTCCGCTCCGATATCTAATGATGTAAGACTCTTTAAAGCCAAATATATCAATTTAGCATAGAAAAATTAAAATTTTGAATTTAAAAAGAGGTGCTTAGCCCAAAACCCTTCATGCATCACATCACCAATAAAATTGCTTATGGTAAGCCCAGGGTCAAATGAAGTTGGGCTCTTCAGAAAATACGAATTGGGAGTTGGTTGGTCCAACTGAAAACTTCCTTGAATGCTCGATGATCTAAAAAAAATCAAGAATTTCTTGCAAAACTCAATTCAACCATCAACATAGAGTGAAAAAACGATAATAAAATTCTGATGAATAGAGATACCTACTATTATATTCAAAACTTAAATTATCATTTAAGCCCCAACGACTGAGTAAGATACCTGTACTCAAATCACTCTTTAGAAAGCTATCATCAATTGTTAAAAAGAAATCTATGCAATAAAATGACACATCTTACAGTATTTCCACAAAAAGTAACACCAATAGAAATTAACCCAAAATTCTTTCTTTATTGTTCATAAAAAGATTACAAAAGAGTTTTGTCACTTAGCACACTACTCAGAGAATGGATGGATCAACTGACAAATGACTTCCTATTTAAAGATAAATTTTCCAACGGCTAGTTCGAGTGATCCTTGTCAAAGCAATCTCGACCATCGATGAGAATTAATTTTTTTTTTAATCCCATCCGTCGAAATACTAAATTCTTGCGGAAATTTGATTTTCTCAATTAAATGCATTTTAATTAACTCAAAAATAAAAAAATTGAGTTAATTTCGTAAAAAATTTGACGACTTAAATCCCATGGACCAAAAGCTTAAAATTTAGCAAAATAATTAATTTACTTTAGTTCTAGGACTTTTAAAAATTTGAGTTTTAAGGACTCACCAGTTTTGCCTTTGGAAGACTTAAATTTACCTATGACCTATAATTAATTAACTTTCTGGTTAGGATTTTAATTAATTTTTGGCTAGAAAATTTAATTAATTAACCTATAAGGGGATAAATTATTTTTCCAACTCTCGAGACACTTTACATCATCATTTTCATATCTTTTACATTACAAGGGGGAAACCATCTGAAATATACCCTCACAGACTACCCATTTCTGCGACACAAATATAATCCAGTAGACTAAACAATTTGTAATAAAATAACCTAGGCAAATAGTTAAGATTATTTTCAAGTCACTTTTACATAGGCTCGATCTATAACACTAGAACTGGCCTAAAATCCCAGTGACAAAATTCATTCCGGATTTGAGGTAAAGCTCAAGGAAAACTCTGCCGATCATCCGAGAATGGATTGGTGAGACAAAAAACCTCCCGGAATGTAGATCGTCACCAGAAAAATAGGTTTACTTTGGCAATTACATACATGACACAGATCTGTTGAGATTATTTACATCATATACATGCAGAATGGGTTTACATTATAACATGACAATCAAGTTGATGACGAACGCTGGATGGCAGGGGCGCATCAATTAGGCGCAATCCCTTTTGTGAAAAAAAGGAATGTACTGCTATAGGTCGTTGACATGTAGTGGTCAACAACTAGTATAGGAGACTACTACGCTGTGGGAGTGGTTTTTGCAAATCCATAGAGTATTTTTAGACCAATTAAAATGATATTGGCACAACAAAATTTGCTCAAATTTTTGGCTGCTCATGGTAAACTCTCACAAAATTGATTTTGCATGAATGCATCAAAGTAATACACCGACTTAGATGAGTTGAGAATTGATTTCGAGGAGATTATGCATATCTTAAGCTTTCCGAGTCTACATTTAGTGAGCTTAAGGTAAAGCTAAAATAAATATTCCTTGGATTTGATTGGATGTAGACAACTTAATGTCATAATTGGAGTTTACCTATCAAGCAAGATAATGTTTGTTGGTTCATTGTAAGTGTTGTTGTATTAGGTACAGATATTGTTGAAGTATATTAAACATGCTGCTTATAGAGAAGTTTATTCGGTCTCTAGATTTTAGTAAGAGTCAAAATTATCAAATTTAGGTTGCCTTAAGTACACTTTCTATGTGTAAAAATAGAAAATTTATTCTCCAAATATAATAGAAGACATTTTTAAAACATTTTCTCTTGAATTTGAAGAAGCAAATTAGCAAGTATTTAGCTCAAATGACGCAGAGGCTCGAATTTAGAACAATAAAAAATGCAATAGATAATATCTTCTGCTTGCGTGTTTGAATTAAATAATAAATTCAGTCTGTCCGATGTTGACTGAATATAGGTATGGGAGGTCAAAGCTGCTGATTTAAGCATTAGCCCTGTTCATCGTGCAGCAGCTGGTGTGGTTGATCCTAACAAGGTACATTGTTCAAAGAACTGTCAACTTTTAATTTTGCCGAGTATTAGAAATATTGGTGCTTGAAGTTGAAATTCCTTGCGGTCTTTGCTCTTCTGCATGAAGGGTATTTCTCTTCGATTTCCACGTTTACTACGGGTTCGTGAAGACAAGAATCCAGACCAAGCGACTACTGCAGAGCAGGTAACACTGCAAATTCTTGGTGACATTTGCGTTAAATTTCATACAGGCTGGAAAGTTTGACAGGTTTATTTTATACCAGGTTGCAGAAATGTATCGGGCCCAAAAAATTAACCATGCAGGAAATCATGGTGATGAAGACAATGACTGAAAGAGAATACAGCTACACTGTTAGCCTCGAGGCAAGTTACATTTTCACAATAATAATCTCTTGTTTGTCTTCCTGCCGCTTCAATGTCATATACTTTGTATTAAATGACACAGCAATATTTTTCCAAATGTCCATTGTATTACAATTGAGTCTCATAAATGCAATTTATATATGTAACTTTATCTTAGCGATTAAACAATTTAGATAGACGAAAGTAATCTGGTATTCATTTAGTTCATGGTAAACACAACGTGATGAACCAAACATACCTTCTAAAGAATTTGGAACAAACAGTTTTTTTCTACAATGGAGTATATATTTAACATTCATCTATAAATTTTTAGAGCTGGAAAATTCAACTTTTAATTTATTTTGTTATTATTAGCTCAATTCAGTTTTCTATATATAAAAGGGAGAGTGTTATATTTATAATTATCAGGGGCATTTTGAATAGTGTACAGGTTAGTGACCACCATAGGCGTTGGCAGTCGTTTGGAATGGGATAGCATGCTTGGCCACATCGAGAGCACTGTTTTACGAGGAAAAAGTTGCCTTTTGGTGAACAATCTGTTTAAACCATGAGCTTCTTGTTAATATTGATCATGTTTTCTTAACGTGATTACTAAATGCCATGAAAGATGTCTTAATTTGGTACTTTGTATTGGTATTCGATTCATATAGTATAGTTTACAAGGATTATCCCAGCTTATAACAAGGACATGTTATAAGTGGTTCTTTGTAATAGTTGTTTTCAATGAACACATTATGCATCTATGGCTTTAAATTTTTATAGATCAAGTAGCAGAGTAGTAGCAGATCGATGCATGAGGTTCTAATGACGGGTGGCCTGGTTTTGACTCGGTTCCCAATTGTGGAGCTTTCAACCACTATGTTCTTGGATCAGAAGCTCATGTAATTATTTTATAATTCTATTAGCCATAATTTATTACTGATGATATGACTTGCTCATTGTGGCAGTCTAAATTTAACAGTTGACAATTTGTCATGACTAGCCATTCCAATTTTGATCGACAAGATTTGTATTAAATCAGTGCTTCAATTATCATGTGCATGTGCAAAGGAAATAAAAGACCTTGGTGTGGACACATGCTAAATTTTTGTTTATAGAGTCTGGAATTGTATGAACGGCATAGGTATTTCGGGACAAGATTAGGTGGAAGGTTAACTATAATGTATATTTAATGTTTTCTTCACAAGATTATGAATGTTATTAAAAGATCTACTCTTTTCTTCACAAGATTACTTATGTTATTAAAAGCATATCGGATTGACTGAGGGGCATAAAATTTGAGAATTTCATTTTCTACGTAATGTTCAAGTAACCTGCGCTGTGAATTTAGTTAGTGGTATTGAAAATATAAATCATTAATGCTTACTCATGGTTACTTTGTATGTCCAAGATGATTTATATGATTGAATAATATGAAGCATTAAAATCTAATTCTCATGGGTACTTTGCCAGTCAAGTTTTATACATTAAATACTTTGTTAGTCAAAGATATATATATTATATATATATAATATATATATATATATATATATATATTATTTTTTTTTAGACATGGCGGATGTGTGTTTAAAGGTATTAATTCTTATGGGATATGATAGCTACATTTTCCCTATTAGACATGACTTTCCTGTTCTAAGTCACCGTTTGTGCTGTTAGTTTTCTTTATAGTTAATAATCTATATTTTCTAGAGGATACATGAATAACTACTTTTCTCGAGGATACTTTAGAAGAAACACGAATAGCACTTGAATAATTAAAATAGAAAGGATTTTTTATACAACCGCAAATGATTAAATTTGGTGGGCATGACGCTTTTCTCAACAATGGTTGAAAATGAATGTGGGCAAAATGCATGAGCTGCCTATGAAAGTGGATTTTATTGAGATTATAATCGGGACAATTATGGACAATGGTGCGCATAATGCTTGTCTCAACTATGGTTGAAAATGATTGTTCGCAAAATCCATGAGTTGTCTATGAAAGTGAATTTTATTGCGATAATAAATTGTACATTAAGGACGATCGTTTGCACCAAACTTTGTATACAACTTAATTATGGTGCTCAGTGATCGTTTGCACCAAACTTTGTATACAACTTAATTATGGTGTTCAGTGATTATTTATAGGTTGTAAATTGTAATGGATTTATCATTTGCAACCAAATTTGTTGTTTAGTATTCTTACCAGTGGTTTTTAATTCACATATATATTTTTTATTTGTTCTCATCTTATATTATAAGGGTTCGTAATTCAAATATATTGTTTTCATTTGCCTCAACTTATATAATGACTGAAGACATTTCTGAAGGAATTTGCATGCCATTTTTGATATCTATTGATTAAGAAAGAGCTTAATAATTATTTGCTTTTTCAATTTGAATTAAACTTTTTTGTTAAGTGTCATGAAATGATAATTATCAAATAAAAAATAAATTAGTAATTAATGATTGTTGTATTATTTGAGCTAAACTTTTTTGTTAAATGTCTTGCAAACATACATTTTTGATTAGATAGAGTTTCAAAAATTATTAATTTATTTTTGATAAGATGGAGTTTCTAAAATTATTAATGTGCAGCATTGGTATCATTTTAATTTACTTTTCATCCAAAGCTTTTATACTGACTCAATATAATACTATGAAGCTTTTTCTCTTTGAAAAAAATCATTTTAATTTACTTTAGTGACATTAGTATTTGTATTTTTAAGATATAATTTAAGTATTTTCTATTTTAATAGGTAAAGTTACAGAGATGTAAAATTTAAGTATTTTCTATTTTAATCTTTGTATGATATTATTTTAATTATATAGATTAGTTTTCAATGTAAAATTAATTGACATTTGTGTTTTATTTTTTCATATTTGTGGTTGGCGTTCAAGTAAATTTATGGTATAGATTAATGTGTCTCACTTATGGAGATTCAAATTAGGTACACACGATATTAACTTAATGTTTAACATCATTGGTGTGAAATAATTAAGTTAGCCCCCTTGGACAACCCCATATTAGTGCTATAATAATTGAATTTAAATGTAAATTTCAATAGTTCATCCATCCTTCTTGATGCTTACTTGTAGTAGGGAGTATGCATTTTCATTGATGTTGATCTATTATTAATTGGTGATGTTTTATGAAGCTTGTAAATTTTGTTTACCAATGGTGTTGGCTTCTCAAATTGAAGGGAAGTCTGGAATCTCCTTTGGTTTTGAGAGAGAGCAAAGTTGTCTCATAAAAAGGGAGCAAGGTTCTATTTTCTAATCAAAGGGAGAATAGGGACCCTCTCTAGGTGTGAGGGAGTGATGTTGGACATCACATGTATATTCTCTTATTCATGTATCAAGCACTGGACTAGGACTAATAACCGTAAGTCTAATTGAAAGTCATGGAGAGAGAGTGGTGGAGGATTGGATAAGCATCTAGACTTCAGGATAAAACATGTAAGAAAGGAAAGGGGTCAACACTGTTTGAGGATGGGACATGTATCCAAGGTAAGAGTGGTCAAAGAAGACTGATATTCTTCGAGGATTCCATAATGGAAATCCAAGATAAGAATAGTCCTAAAAGGACATACCTTGTAAACATCTAGATGGGGTATGTACCTTGTAGAGATAGTGCGATATCACACATAAAGCCTCAGCATAATGCTCTCAAATAAAGTTGAGCTTGTCTAGTTAGGTCTTGATGTTGCCCAAATTGTAGATGTGAATGTGACAATGCTTAGGGTAGAGGGTGTTACTTTGATATTGACCTTCTCCATTTAAGTAGTTTCCCTACAACAGGCTAAGGTGGGTAGCCCCTATGGATGAAACAATGAGTTTGGGAGACAACTGAATGGCATAACAACTTTGTTGAATATGATTGACAAGGTTAACTTTTTTAGCACAACTTGATTAGCTTTACTAAAATTAACAATTAGAGACTAGTGCCTTCAAAGTTCGTTTACTTGCAAAATATAGATTAAAATCCAAGTTACTGGATGAACAATTGTTGATAGGATGAAAACTATTCTATATGAATTGCGACAACTAGAAATAAGTGAAATGCAAACTCTTGGTTATTTGTAGTTTAAATGCCTATTTTAAGTGAATCTTTTCTCTCAACTATTTTGAAGTTAGTCTCAAATATAGGTTGTGGAGAGAAAACCATGGGAAGAAAGTTATGGATTTATTAAGGATACCTACCTTAGAGTTCTAACCACTCGAGTGCTTTCCGCATTGCAGAGATTGTGCAATGTTGACTGCAAGGTCACCTTGTTAACCACAAGTGAGGGTCTAAACTTTGCACACTGGGTGGGAAAGGTGGTCCTATCTTCTTTCAACCAAGATTATGCTTGGGGGTAAATTAATTAATGCACAACTAATCCTAGGATGAAAGGTAAGTTTTGAGTGATAGCCTTAAATGAGATTATTAAATAGCCTCTTAAGTAATTTAATTTAAACCACTTAGGATTAGATGCTTATGATGTTCAATACAAGAGCATAAATGAAGTACTTAGAGAGTGATATTAGGAACAATCTCAATTAAAACAATGTGCTAATAAAACAAGATCACTCGAGCGCGTAAATATAAATCACTTGATTAGCCATAACAAGTGCTCAAACAAATCTTTTAGCAATTTGATATGCGAATTGGAAACCAAAGGGTGAGCAACACTAATGGAATTAGATTATTTCAAAACACAATTAGCAATTACCAATATCAAAATAAGATTACTCAATTTTGATCACAATGATGCCAATTACGAGGTGAAAGTGCTCAAAAGAAAATGATATCACAAAATTACGGCAAGATGCCTCAAATTGGAATAACAATTGAATCAACGTTCTCTAAAGACAATAATTCTCTTAATGAAATAATTATTTTCACATTGACAGAACAAGAGCAAAATGATGCTTCCACTTGTGCAATTTAAGAACAATAGCAAGATAATGAGCACAAGACATATCCAATATACAAGTTACCCAAGATAGTTTTTTTCCAAAGAAAAAATTGTAATCTTTCATTATGAGGGAAAAATTACATGTAGTAGATACTTGTGGCATATGCTGTATCTGAAAGATCAATATAGATCTTTGTACAATAATTTGTTGTAGCAAAAATATGGCCTTGCCATTTCTAGTATCAAAAACACTTCTCTGTTATCAGCAGAAGTATACATATATACATATTGTTATGTTTATGCAATTACTCAAAATAAACGATAGCAAGAAAGATAACTAATATAACTTAGGGTCATTCCACCCTGTGTTAATCTTGATCTATATATGGTCTATGATGATATTGATAGACCTCTGTGTCCAAACCACATGCCTCAGGGAAGTAGCGAGCCCTCCTTGGAAATCTTGTTAGCATCTTCATTGTATTCCTTGTGTATATGTTGACAAGAGACCATATTAAAACATGTTTTGAGATTGTAACCGTCATTCAAAATGTTTTGAAGAGATATAGCATGACATTGATTTTTTGTATTGAACGAGTTGATGATAATTTGTGAATCTCCAAAGATCTGTAAGGATGTGCAATTATGTGCAAGTGTAAAGTGAAGCAAGTGTTTGAGAGTGATAAGCTCAGCGAAGTTATTTGTTCCTTCCCCTAGTCCTAATTTGACTTTAAAATGATGTTGATCCGAGATGTATAGACAAAAACCCCCCCCCCACAACCTTGAGGTTGTGCAGCCCCGTAAAAAAAAGCCCACGCCGAGTTTTCTCAATATTATCTGGTCCCGATATTATATGGGTGTGTGATGGTTCTTCATCCGGGATGTCATGATAGACTGCCACTACCTTAGCGATAAGCAGGGGCCAACAAACTGTCTCATTCTTAAAAATAAAGTGGTTTTGAGCAAGCCAAATGGTCCAACAAATTAGTGGTAAGCATTGTGCTTTTTTCCATAGGTGTTGTGTTTCAATTATTCCAAAGCTTGTAGAATAGTAGGCCCCTACCAAGCATTTCTCTCTGAGAGATGTTGTGTTATTGATTGCCAGAATTGGGTAGCGGATGAACATAACAAGAACAGGTGCTCATTTGATTCGGTTGCTTGTTTGCAAAAAAAGCACCAGCTCAGGGCGTAGATGGATTTGTGCATAAGTGCCTCTCCTGTGGGGGTTTTGTTGCTTAATACGCACCACATAAATAGGCAGGCCCGAGGGGGAGTTTTTCGTCTCCATAGCTACTGCCACCATTCATTAGAATGGTTGGGCTTTTAGGGCTGTAGAAGATGTAAATATTCAAGTTTTGAATTGTATTTCCCGTGATCAGCAGGAGTCCAAACTAAAACATCAAGGTCATGATTGAGGATTATATGCGCTTCAGACAGAGCCCCAAAGTATGTTTCCCAAGTGTGTTGCCACTGTGCATGAATATTCAGTTCTTAAGCTGCTCACCAACGCTGTTTGAGAATGGATTTGTGTTCTTGATCAACAATCTAGGCGATTGTCTTGATTTCCTTGTGATTAAGATATTATAAGAGGTCTGATGGAAGAAGGTATTTGTTACCCCCCACCTATCCAAGGATCGATACCAATTCTCACAGAGGAATCATTGTTTATGCGCCATGCCCAATTTGCTTTGATGAAAGGCATTGTTTGTAATATAGATTTCCAAACAATGGATATTCCCCAACGTGGCCAATCATGTTGACGTACCCAGTCCAAGATCTGATGAGGCCAAATGTATTTATGGTATGTCAGTGTCGTCCAAACGCTGTTAGCAGTGAGAAGAGACCAACTGATCTTTGCTGTGAGAGCTTGGGCAAAATAAGACAGATCTTTTAACCCCCACCAACCCCCCCCCATTTCTTTGGTAAGGCGATGTTCTTCCAGCTTACCCAGGCAAATGTTTTACCTTCCTTATGCGCATTCCAAAGATATCAACAACATATATGTTGTATATGACTGAGGATTCCCCGTGGGATCCAAGCAAGAGACATCCAGTATACCGGGGTGGCTTCCAGAACAAATTTAATCAGGACAAGTCTCCCTGCTCTAGAGAGCAATCTATGGTTCCAAATTTTCAACCAGTTCTCCAGTTTGATCACTAACCAGATCCAATCAACAATCCTGTAGTTGTTGGGTTTTATCCGAAAACCCAAATATTTAAGCCCATTCGAGAGGTTGTGGGGGGTGTGTACATTTGCGCTGCTCTGGCCTCTTGAGGGGTAGTATGGGTCAAGGTGATTGTAGATTTGGTTTGATTTGCAATCATTCCAGTGGCTTTTTCAAAGAGGATGAGTATCTCATGGAAGGTGGCCGAGTCCCTAACGTTGCCATTTAGTAATAACAAGACATCATCTATAAAGAGGTGTGTGAGATGATAGACATCATTCATTCTCAAACCTTTTAGTCTGCCCTCCCTTTTTGCGGAGGCAATGAGCCCACTGAGACCTTATATCACTAAAAGGAATAGTAGAGAAGACAGGGGACAACCCTGCCTCAACGCTCGGTCAGTGTGAAAGAACTGGGATGTTGAGCCATTGATTAGGATGCTGTAGGAGATCGTGTTTATGCAACAGATAATCCAGTTTATGAAATCAATAGGGAATCCTAAGTGGATAAGAATCATCTTAATGAAGAGCCAACTTACATGATCAAAGGCCTTGGCAAGATCAATCTTGAGAATTATGCTTTTCAGATTCTTAGATTTGATCGAGTGAATGGCTTCTTGGGCTATGCCAATGGCTTCATGGATTTGCCTATTATGGAGGAAAGCGAATTGGTCGGGGGAGATGTGATGGGATAGAATGGGTCGAAGCCGATTTGCTATGATCTTAGTAATGATTTTGTAGATGGTATTGCAGAGAGAGATTGGACGAAAATCATTGAAGGATGTTGGGGAATCCGATTTCGGGATAAGAGCAATGAAAGTGGTATTGATGGCCGCATACATTCTCCTAGCTATCCTGCACTCTTCGACTACATTGAGAAGGTCGTTCCCTATGATTCCAAAGAATGCTAAGTAAAATTCAATAGGCTAACCGTCCGGCCCAAGGCTTTTGTCTTTTTAGAACCATTTGAGAGTCCCTTCCAGTTCTTCTTTGGTGATAGGTGTAGTGATCTCATCGGCTGTATCCTGGTTGACAAATCTAGGAAAATGCCCTGCTACTCGGATGATCTCAGCTAGGTTTGAGACAGGAGGTTCCTTGAAGAGTTGTTGGAAGTGTGATATGCCTATCTGTGAGAGCTGGTGGAAAGTTTAAGAAATTTCTCCATCAGGGGTGGGAAATTGCTAGATAGTATTGGAGGCTTTTCTTCCTTTGGCATAGTTTTGGAAGTACCTAGTGTTCTCATCCCCTGCTTTGAGCCAAATAGCATGGCTCTTGAGTCTCCAGGTTTCCTCCCGGTCCTTCAAGATCTTTTATCTTTTGTTTTCCAATTCAATCAGATAGGATTTGGCTTCAGCACTCATGAATCCCCTATTGTTATCATCGGTAAGGTCCGCCAGGGCTGCTTCCGCAGATGAGAGGATATGGTTATCCTTCTAATGTTTTTCTTTGGCCCACTTGATAGTGAGCTTCTTGAGCTGAAGAAGGTTTTGAAAAAAGCCTTCAGCCCATGAATGACACCGAGAGGGTGGGTTTTGTGTCCAATGATTAGTGACCAGCTCAATGAATGAGGGATCTTGTAGCCATACAAAGTTGAACTTGAAGGGGGCCTGAGGTCTGTTTGGCGGATCAGATACTTCCGGGTAGATAGGTGAGTGGTGAGATATGCCTCTTTGACCCAACCCACTGCCTATAATGGGATAAACGCTGCAACAACTGATTCTTGATGACAAACCGGTCTAGTCTTCTGGCGAGGGTGGCCTCCCCAACCCTTCTATTCCTCCAAGTAGGCAGGGGCTTTATCATTGGGACATCATTGAGTTGGGTTTGTTCAAGGAAGTTTTCCATAGTATCTGAGAGTGGATCAATCTGAGCTGATGAGCCCCTGGACTCACTGAATCCAATAGAAAAGTTAAGATCCCCTCCCAATATGAAGTTGTCAGCGGAGGACAAGGATAGATTAAGGAGGTGGTTCCAGAAGGCCTCCCTTCGTTGGCACGACCCATAAACATTCATGACCCTGAAATCCAATCCCAATTCTGCTGAGAAAAAATCAATGCCCGTGTAACCCTTTCCTCCCCAGATCGATATGGGCTTTATGGAACGGGGGTTGTATCCCATAGCCAAACCACCAGATTGACCCATGGCATCTAAAGCAGTGAAAACCCACCCAGGGCATATAGCCTGCAGAATTTTTGTTGTGTGATGTGCTTCCCCTAGGGTTTGTTGAAGGAGGATTAAGTCGACTGGTTCTGCAGTGAAAAGTCTGCAAAGGGCTAGTTTTTTGGGAGAACTAGCCAAACCCCTGCAATTAAAGGAGAAGCATTTCGTGGGGGAACCATGTCTAGGGTTTTCTTTGCTCTAAGAACCCGATCTAAAGAGGATTGTCTTCCCAAGGTCACCTCTGCCCCAACGCGAAGGATAGCATGTGTGAGGTATGATTTGCGCCCTCTAAGTGGTTTAGTAGAGGATGCAGGTAGAGTCAGGCCAAGGCTTGTGTTGTAAAGATGAGAGTCCCCAAAGGGAGTTCGCGAATGAAGGTTATAGGGATGAGAGGGTGCCAAGGGAGGTAGAGGGAGTGAGGGGGATTTCACCGGGTGGGTAATGGGGGGTTTGGTGGAATCAACCAAGTGATGAGGGAGAGGTGAGTAGGTGATGCAAGCAGGAGAGATGATACCATGCGAAATCGATGTAGTATGCATATGCTGTGCAGTGGATGCATTTACATAAGATAGGATATGGGATGAGGGAAGAGGAATACTCGCTAAACGACTCGATTCTGCAGCTGCCTGAGCTCTAGTCAGTGGAGGGGATTGTGGTCCCGAAGGTGTTCCAGATTCGTGTTGCACCGAATTGGATGAGGCTGCCTTCCGAGGAGGTTCTGGCCCAGCCTCTGGATGCTTTCTACTGATGACAGGTGTTCCTTTGTCGATGCCAACTTCTTGACCTGCTGCTGTCCCCTGGGCTTTCACTACCAGAGGGCACTCTTTGAATAGATGCTCGACCTTATGACATCTTCGACATCTAAATGGCACTCCCTCATAGTCCAAGATATTTACCCGGGTGAAATCCTTCATTACAGAGTTATACTTTCTTCCAGACCCTCCGGAGTATCCAGATGCACTAAAATATGGGCTAATGTTCGGTTTTTGGATTGGACAATGGATTTGTCGTAATCCAGAAACATACCCAGGGTATTCCCTATTTGATAAACACCTCTTTTGACCAGTATTGCAAAGGTAATCCTGGCAACCTCACCCAGAGAGGCCCTGCTCCGATCTGCTCTCTTTCAGGATTGAAAAAAGGGATCCATCTTTTGAGCGAAACTAGTGCCATCTCTATGTGCCAAAATCAAGCTAGGGCCATATTCGTGTATTATTTGAGTGCAACGTGAAGTGCGAACCACTCGCGAGGCAGAGTTTGAACCTCCGGCAGCTGAAGGAAGATCTGCCCCCAAATCTCTTTCACCCATTACCCTAATCAATCTGCTGTATAGATTCTACCGTGAACCCTACCCACCAGAACTTTGCTTGCTCTATCGGCGATATCCCCCATGGTGAGACCTTCGCCAAATTTAATAGTGAAATCTTTCCTGAATGCTCTGATGCACTTGGATTTCTTCTTCCCTGTCCGTGGAGTAGTAGGATGGTCTTGTAATGGATCTGCTGGATCTTTTGTTGCCGAGGAAGGCTTCGCCGACCTAACCCTAATAACAGGGGTATCGAAACATCCCGATGAGAATGTGGATTCTTGTAATTTTTCGTCTGATCCGAGGTGATTAGCTGGTAGCTGAGATTGTGTGGCCACTTCCGATGCAGGGCCAGGGCAAGGGTAAGGGTTTTGAGAGAAACAATGGTCAACGGGGGGTGTGGGATCGTAGAGCGGAGATGAGCATGAGGCGAGGAGGTTGAGGGTTGAAGGAGACAAGGGCAAACAGTCGAGGCTGGGAGGGTCGATGGAGAGGGAACTGATGTAGAGGGAGTTTTCCTTATGCCCAGGAAGGGAGACAACCGGCGCCGTTAGCGAGCAGGACGAGGCAGATGTAACGATAACTGATTTTAGGACAGGGTTTGGAAAATAACCTATTTGAATAGGGATCTGGAGAATAGTCCACAGTGTCAACTTCCATACCCTCCATACTTATTTGCTGAAAATGACAGTTGTGTAGGCTAGGATCGGCGTGCTGTAGGCTGGAGGAGGATAACCGCTATGGGTACCTGCTATAGTTAACCAGGGTCAGAGTAGCAGGTGGGGTGTGCACAATAGAGCTCCATCCTCCCTCCTTCGCCCCCAAGATAATTGTTAATCAAATGAATGCTATTAAATAAATAAACAAGATTTCCAATGAGGCTAACAAATTAACTTCACCCTAAATCTTGTCATGTGAATTGGCTAGACAACACAATTTACTTATTATTGTGTTATTAGATGAGATTACTAACAATGATCTTTAAGATTAGTAACCACCAATGATGCAAGAATGCAATTATGAGATGCAAATGAGACAAGGATAGACAATCAAGATATCATGAGAACAATCCACTTACTCACTTGCAAATAAGCTCAAAATGCACAATAGAAAAGGCTTCAAGACATCAATGAGTCACTTAACCGTTTTAATGACTATCTTAAGAGAAATTTAAGTCAGATGTTTCACAAACAAAGATAACACTTTCAAAGATGTGCCTTTCTCTTGTGAGCTAGATATGGCTTTTAATTAATTTTAGAGGCCTTGAAAATGACTTTTCACCACTGTTAAGCTTATGATCAAAATTTCTCAAACTTTGAAAACCACATAACAAACTTCCAATTTCTTAAGGAATATGACAAATGTAGTCACAATTAATGGCTTATCATATGAGATTATATGTGTGGTGATTATGAGTTTATGTTAATGGCCTTTCAAGATGTTTGAATCAAAATTATACAACGGTAAATGAGACACTTCAGATTTTATATAATGAGCAGAAAGTAAGCAAGAAAGGTTAGAGAGCAAGTCTTGTCCCCAAGGCCTTTTGATGACTAGTTGACCTCCTATGTGAGGTAGGACTCCTCCAATGAGTAGATCAACCTTCAAAACAAAGTGTCATCTCAAACAAACATTGATCAATGACAAAAATGATATGTAGCTCACTTCAAACCCTTGCCAAACCCTTGAGCAGGCTTGTAACCACAAGTGTTAGCACCAAAATCCTTATCCAAGCTTGCAAAACCAATGTATTAGTGCCAAAATGAATGCCATAAATCAAATTAGGCAAAATAAGGTCAACATTCAAAGGAGGAGGCCTAATAATGCTAATGTTAAGGTCTAGAGGACAAGATAGGCCTTGAATAGGGGAATGGAGGGCCAAAGAAGGCCTCAACCTAGGGCTACAAGCCTTGTTCAAGCTTGCAGCTAGCACACAAAGGCCCTACCAAGGTTGCAGATGAGAGAGCAAGGCCACTAGGGCTTGTGGCTAGGCCTTGAACATTGAAAAAGCTTGACGACGAACTAAGAATTGAATTTAGACCCCCGAAAAACAAATATATTAGCCCCAAAACTTAGAAAATTGCCCAAAAAATGATTGAAACTCACTTTTTAGGGTTGCATACCTCTCCTTTGCGCTAAGCATTGGGGTGGGGGGAAGGTAGGAGTCTAGATCTAGCCCTCATGGGCCTAGACCAACCCTTCAAAGTTGAACGATCTTGATCAAAAGGCTAGACTACACTCTTGGGTGTGGGAAACTCCAAACCCTAGCCTTGTAGGCTAGCCCACCAGAAAAAAATTTGAATTCCTCTAACAAAATCTTGGACTAGCACTTTCAAAATAAGAATAAGAGAGCCCAAAACCCTATATATATATATATATATATATATATATATATAATATAATATATATATACAAAAATCTGAAAACCCTAAAACCCCTTTAGCTATACAAAATAAAAGAGTTGGTATTAAAAATACAAGGATTAGCGGAAAATAATTTTACAATATCCACAATATTTACAAAATAAACTTTCCTCTAATTAGCATATAAATTCTTTATAACACAAGAGAAAGAAGGATTGGATTTTTTGAGAGATTTAAGAAAAATAAATAGAGAAATGATGTATGTAAATGGATCACTGAGCAAAATTCTCATGCAAAGTACCCTGCAAACTGAAAGTTCAGAATCCAAACATGATCGATTATTATCCACAATTTATGAACTTAGAGACCAAGGGCTAGCATACAGGCATATCACTATTGAAACTTAAAAGATGAATTGTTAGATATTGAGAGATCTAGATCTACGGTTGTAGATTTAAACCCAACAACTAAACACAAGATACCTGCAACAATAGATGTTTCGTCTTGCAGCAAATGAAATAACAATTTATGAAGCCCATATAACATGAACATGGAGAATCACTGGCACATACAACATATCAACAACTAGAAGAACACCATGAATTGAAACCCCAGAGTCTTTCTATTATGAGATATACAATTCTAGCAGAGCAAGGCTCGATACATGCATTACAAATTACATCATCCAAATATCATCATCAAAGATCTCAAATGAAATGAAGAGCTTGGCAGCTTCCTTATATAGAAAAAGAGATAATAGAACCCCTCCAAATAGAAACAATGGCTAGTTGGCTTGATCTTTGTGAAAATAATCTCATCCATTGATCGTCCTTTGAAAATAACCCAATCTCCATTTTTTATTTTTTATTTTCAAGGAAAAATTCGAATTTCTATTAAAACGCCTTTTTCATTAATCCAAAAAATAATATTTTGGACTAATATCGTAAAAAAATTCACTTTCAATTAATCACCAAGGTCCACCGAGTCAATTTAAAAAAAAAAAAATCCATTTTTCCCTCGGTGGAGGACCTCCAAAAATCAATTTTTTTTTGACCCTCAAATTTTTTATTATTTTCCATTTGGGGAGAATTTAATTTCTGTCAAATTATTTTTTGATTCAAATTTAATTAATTCTATAGCTATTTTTTTTTCCAGAAGAATTAATTAAAGACTCAAGAGGGGATTAATTATTTTTTCTACCCTCAAATACTTTAGCCATGATGTCTAACTATGAGTAACTATGCACTAAAATATTTTTACAAGATATTGCAATTGAAATCAACTCTTGGAAGAGGAAATACACATTAGGGCATAGACCCTCAAGGCATTACCCAATTTTGCGACAATATGCTCTAGTATGAAAACCATGTGTGTCTATAATAAAATAATTTAGCCATGATGTCTAAATATGAGTAACAATGCACTAGATTATTCCAAAACACACTTTTACATAGACTCAAAAAATACTAGGGCTTACTTAAGACCTCATCAAAGAATTCCACCCTAGCTTTAGGGTATATTTGGGAGAAAAGCATTGCCAATTATCTGTATTTACAAACACATAATTCGAGGGGGTTAAAAAACTCCGTAGGATAAAACCCTTTGACAAGAATTATTGGCTTACCTGGGTGTTATTACATGGATTAATGGTGATACTAGAATCATTTACAATAAACTTGCAGAACTTGGGTATATAATGAAAATGTTAATGTTGAATGATGACTTTGATCCTTGAAAACTTTTTCTCGCTGCTTTGTACTTCGCTTCTTGGACTATTGACAAAGTGTGGTCAACAGGCCTCAAAGACAGTTTTGGTCATCCTAATGATGCATACAATTGTCTTATCAATATGACTCTTCTTATGAGAAATCTTCAGTTTGAGAATGATGTTGTATTGGTTGTACAATTATGAATACCTCCCTAATTAAGAGGGAGTGTTGGAAATGTAACTAGTTTCGGTCTTCATAATTGTTGTTGTGCTCATTTCAATATGTACCTTATGTAACAAACAAAAGAAAAAGAAAAAGAAAATAAAAGAAAATATCTATATATATATATATATATATAATTTTAAGGCATGGATTTTATGCTCTTTATTGATGTTCTTCTAGGTAAAAGCACATTATTCATGCTTCTAGGGTTTTTTAGGTCATATTATTTATTGTCATGAGTCAAGAGAGTCAACATCATGTGTAGAAGATCATTTTGGGCAAAATATATCTTGTAAGAGAATTTATTTTGAATCGAGAAAGTCCTAGAAACCTCCAAAGTATAAGTTGGCCTTGGAAGCTTCAAGTCGGCCTAAAGGAAATACGACCTCATTTGGTACTCACACACACATACAAGTTCAATCTCTCTTGAAAAGGTTTGATCTAAGGCTAGAAGAAACAAAGGAGGAGGAGCAAAGATCAAGAAGACAAGATGATTCCAAGAAGTCAAGGAAAAACTTGCTTTTGGGCTATATATGTTTCAACTATGAAAATCTAAGGTTTCTGCTATTGAAAAATGTAACTAGTATCAGTCTTCATAATTGTTGTCTAGCTTATGACATGTTGTAATTTACATGTATTTGTTAAAGGAAGAAAACAAAAATTATTTTAAAAAACAAATGATTTTTTTTTAAAGCACAAGTTTCATGCTCAATTTATTATATTTCTAGGTCTAAGCACCCAATGCATGCCCCATAGGGTTGAGAAATGAATCTTTGTCCTTGTCATTATGTTGCAGACCCTTATTGGACTTTTTATTTTGAGAAATAAAAAATATTTTATTTAAAATGGTCATGTAAACCTCCTCCATGAAGTTAGCTTGCCCTTCCATCAAGTAGGCCTCAAAAGGGGTGATCTAACCACTATAAATAAGAAGGAACTTGATCTCATTTGTACACTCACAAAAAAATATTTCGATTTGCAATTCTAGAAGAGTAAAGGAAGTTTGAAATACATGAAAAGGTGCCTATCACATTGCAAGAAGAGAAGAAGACTAAAAGACAAGAAAATAATAGAAGGTCTACTTTGTCATTTTCTATCACGCGTCACATGTGTTAGAGGACTGTAAGTACTGTAGGGCTGAAGATGCAAGACTCAGATAGCAGGCCGAAAATTTGCAAAAGTGTAAGAGAGAGTCGAGACCCTAGTTGACTTGATGTGAGGTGTTTGACTTGACTTGATTTTGAAGGACTTATTTGTTTTCTTGCAAGGCTGAGTTGGTGGGTTGGAGGAGGTATTATTGTTGGGTCAAGGGTCTTGGTTGTCTCATTAGATTTGGTTCTAAAAGAAAAGGAGAATTTTTGGGTTTTCACCTAGAAGAGGGAGTTTTCCCTGACTAAGAGCCTACATCCTGTCTCCTTGTTGTCTTGATCTTCATGCATTTATGTTTTGGTAGTTTCTTGATGATAAGAAGATAAAAGAATACATACCAAAAATTTAATAAGAATACTAGGAAATCATAAGTAATTATCAAGATAAGAAAATCTTTTTACATTTATGATTTTCTAAAATGGTATCATAGTTAAGGTGAAGAAGAGAAAAAGGAACCCTGAAGATCATTGGCTCACATTATTTTTTTTTCCCATGGAAAAAGTCGTAATTTCTATTAATATATAAGAAATTACATTTTGTAGATGCCGAGGCATATTCATAAGGAGGCAAGATTGCTTGTCAAGATACAAGACACTGTGCAAAAATAACTTAACTGCTAGTCTCTAATGCTCCTCGCAGGGAGCCAGTCATTTACCAAGTAGAAACAAAAATTTCCTCACACAGGAGGAGGAATAAAACCAAAAAAGACATCGTCTCTACGCAGAGAGAGGTGTACTGTGTGCCAAGTCCAAAACTGTAATATTTACAACCGAATAAATAGATATAGGAAGTAAAAACATGATATCTACAATGTTAACAGTAATAGTTGGGCTTATTGCCCAATCCGTCCATGATCAACAAACGGCCTGTGGTAGTATTGATGGTGGGTACCATCAATTTCCTCCTATATCAGCGAGTCATCGTCCTGTAGATGCGCTGCCTCTTTTGATAGTTGATCAGTCTCCGAATTCTGTTCCCTAGAAATATGTCGACAGACAAATGAGTCAAAAGAGGATATCAATCTTCGAGCTTCTCCAAGTATGTGTCTCAATGTATATGCATTACAATGCGATGTATTGTTGAGCAAGTCACAAACAATTTTTGAATCACCAAATAACTGAAGATGTCTGCAATGATGTTCTAAGGTGAAATTTATGAGGTGCTTAGCTGTACTAAGCTCAACAAAGTTGTTTGTACCCCTGCCCAGGTTGATATGGATTTTGAATTTGTGAGAGGCATTCAGGTGAAGTATGGCTCCTCCTCCACATCCTGCCTCCTAAGCAGAACCATCAAAATATGCCCAAGGTTTAGAATAGTCAATGCTTTCAGGAATGATGGTGCGAGTAGGGGCAGAAATTTCATCCTCAAGTAGAAGGTCATAACCAATGATGGTATGGTGAAGTATATTAGGCTAGTGGGGGTCTTTGAGATTGAAGATAGAGTGATTTCTAGCGATCCAAATAGCCCAGCAGGCTAGAAGAGGCAGGTTCCTAGCTTTGCCCCTGTGGTCATGACACCAAGCCTTCCAAGCTTCTTGTATGTTGTTACCTCGCCAGGAATTGAGTGAAGTATAGTGAGCAGAGATACTATTCCAAAATTCTCTGGAGGAAGGGCAGCTAAGGAAGAGGTGCTCTGTGTTCTCTTCATCTAGTCGACAAAGATGGCACCGAAAAGGTCCATGAAAGGATCTTTTCATTAGATTGGCACCGGTAGGGATTTGTTGAACAGAATGTTCCACAGTAAAAGGCGGGTGCGAGGGGAAGCCTTGAGCTTCCAAAAGGATCTCCAGTTCGGGTCAATGATTTGAGGTTTGTGTGGATCCATTAATTTGATGTATCCTTCTTTGGGGGAGTACAAGCTATTCTTTGCGAATGCCCAGATAATATCATCTGGTTCCTCAGTCAGTCGTATGTGTGCCTGAACGAGGGCTTCAGTGTAGTGTTGCCATTCAATTCTCTAGAGCTAGGGGATATCCAAGTCGAGAGCCGATTTCCATGCCTGATGTAGAAATGTGGAATTTATCCGGTCCCCGATATGCTTTATGTAAATGATGCCTCTATTGTTCAAGTACCTTACCAGGTTAGCTGTCAATCTATGAGCGTTTCCACATACCACCCATGGATCAATGCCTATACGAACTGCATTCCCTTCATTAATTCTCCAAGTGATACCCTGTTGCAATAGGGGTAAGCATTCATCATCGCCTTCCAAATGTTGGAGATGTTGCTGTTCGAATGTTGTGTCTGTCTGAACCAATCCATCAAGTTCATGGGCCATATATATTTTGCTTGAGCAACCCAGGTCCAGAGACTGTTGGAGGTGATGAGTTGCCAACCTAATTTAGCTGCCAGTGCTTTGGAGAACAGGTCGAGCCTTTTTATGCCCCATCCTCCCCAACGTTTAGGTAATGTAATTCTGTCCCACTTGACCCATGCAAAGATGTTCCCTGGTTGGTTACCCTTCCATAAGAATCTGCAACAAATCCTTTGAAGTCTGCTCAGGATGCCTTTCAGTATCCATGCTAGGGTCATCCAGAACACAGGTGTGGCTTCAATAACAACCTTAATGAGTACTAATCTGCAAGTCTAGGAGAGATATTTATGATACCAGATCTGTAGGCGTTTTTCTACTTTCGTAATAATCCACGTCCAATCTGCAATTCGGTATCCAATGGGCTTTAGCCGGAAGCCCATATATTTTAGCCCATCTTCCAAGTTGAGGGAAAAGAAGGGAAATTGTTGGGCAGAAAAGATGGTCTCATGTTGGGTGCATCCAAATATGGTAATGGTGGATTTGCCTTCGTTTATAATCATCCCTGTAGCCTGCTGAAAGATCTTGAAGATATTATGAAGAACGGTGGAATCTCCTAAACTACCATTTAAGAAGATCAGGAAATCGTCAACGAATAAGAGATGAGTCAGGAAAAGGTTGTCCGAGATCTTGATTCCAACCAACTGGTTTCTATCGCGGGTAGCAATGATGGCTTTGCTTAATCCTTCCATGATCAATAGAAATAGTAGAGGGGAGAGAGGGCATCCCTGTCTGAGCCCTCTCTCGGATAGGAAAAAAGGAGTTTCTTCCCCATTTAGTAAAACACTGTAGGTTACATCCTTTATACAACTCATGATCCATTTAATGTAAGTGTATGGGAAACCCAGGTGAGTCAATAATAATCTAATATATAGCCAATTTGCCCTATCGAAGGCCTTCGAGAGATCCACCTTCAAGATCATGCCCTTTGGTTTCTTTGTCTGTAAAGTGTGGAGGAGTTCCTGAGCAGTGGCAATTGCCTCATGTATCTGTCGATGCTATAGAAACACGAATTGTTCAGGTGATATATGCTTGGATAGAATAGGCTTCAGTCGATTTGCAATAATTTTCGCTATGATTTTATAGAGGCAGTTACAGAGAGAGATGGGTCTGAAATCATTGAAGGAGGTGGGGGAATCTAACTTCGGTATGAGGGCAATAAAGGTAGATTTAATGGCTGTGGGAATGTTGCCACTTCTTCTACAGTCCTCCACAATCCTAAGTAAGTCATCGGCTAGGATATCAAAAAAAGCAATGTAGAATTCGATACTCCACCCATCAGGTCTAGGACTCTTATCGTTCTTGAACCATTTGATGGTTGCTTCAAGCTCCTCCCTCGTCACCACCATCATCAGATTCTCTGAGTCCTCCTGTTGAACAAAACTAGGGAAAATTTCAGCCACCCTCATTATTTCCAATATGTTAACTTCTCTAGGCACCTTGTAGATGGATTTGAAGTGCTCATTTGCTAATTTGGCCAGGCCCTGCTGTGTTGTTATCACTTGGCCTTGCTCATTTTGTAGCTCCCAGATAGTGTTGATGGCTTTCCTACCATTTGCATATTTATGATAAAACTTGGTATTGTTTTCGCCTTCAGCAAGCCATATTGCCCTGCTTCTCAGGCGCCAGCTCTCCTCTCTTTCCTTCGGGATCTGGGTACGCTTTGAGACAAGGGAGGTGTAAGCTTCTTTGTTTGCCTGTGATGGAAAGGTACCGTTTGATGCGCCTTCAAACATAGAAATGGCCCGTTCTGCTTCCTTCAACGTGTAATCATCTTTGATCCGTTTCTGGTGTGCTGAATCTCTGGAGATCCTTTTGAGGTTTGTCAGCTTCCTAGTGAAGCCAGCGGTATGATCCTCCTGATCCGATATGGGGTTGGATCTCCAATAGTCCAACACCAATTGTAGGTATGAGGGATCCTTGAGCCAGGAGGCATTGAATTTGAAGGGGATTTTAATCCTCGGATTGTTATCTGTAAGTTCCAAAAATATGGGCCGATGATCCGATATACCTCTAGAGCCAACCCATTGCCTAATTCGAGGATGAAGGGTTAAGAAAGCTTCTTTGATGAGAAATATGTCTAGCCTTCTAGTAAGACTGTGATCGCCGCTTCTGTTATTAGTCCAAGTATGCTGGATTCTAGCAGGAGGTATATCTACCCACTGATGCTCTTCGAGGAGGGTGGAGATTGTGTCGGAAAGACTGTCCACCTAGGCCGAGTGACCCCAGGATTCACAATATCCCAATGAAAATTTCAAATCTCCACCCAGGATGACATTATCTGCCTGTAAAAGTTTAGAGTCGAGAAAGGTCCTCCAGAAGGTTTCTCTATCCAAACAAAGTCCATATACATTAATGATACGGATATCAGATCTGATTGAGTGGGCGAATACGTCTATACCCAGGAAGCCTCTGCCACCCCAAGCATTCCTAAGCTCCATAGACTTATTACAAAAACCAATCACAATACCTCTCGACCTCCCAGATGCGTCCAATGCATGGAAGGTCCAATTCGGCTTCCATGTGTTGAGGGTTGGTATGAGAGATGTTGCCGAGAAGAGGGTTTCTTGTAAGAAAATGATATCTAGTTCAGACGAAGTGAGCAGTCTTCTGAGGGCTAGTTTTTTTGTGGGGCTAGAAACCCTTGGCAGTTGAAGGATAAGAATTTCATGGAGGGTGGGACTGAGGGCCATCCCTTGCTCTAAGGGCCCTGTCGATGGTTTGTTGTCGCCCAAGGGCAACTTCTTCATCCGCAGTGTGTATGGCTTTGGAGAGCTGTGAGGGGCGTCCCCTAGATGATTTTAGGGTGGCCGGGAGGCCGATGGGGTCCAAGCCTATCGCATCTGTACCCTGTCTTTAGTTCTGGAATGGAGTGGGTACTGGGGGGTGATGGGGGGAGAGAGGGGGGGACAGTGGAGGAAGAGGATGTAATCAAGGAGGGGATGCAAGGGGATGGACAAAGGGGGGTAGGGAAGGGAGCAAAGAAGGGAAGGGGGGGGAAAACCCTAGGGTTCTCGGAAGGGTCGAGGAGTTCGTGTGAGGAAAGGAGGGGGGGGAGGTACCCATGAATGACAGAGATGCAATAACATTTGATAATCCAGATACAGAAGGAGAGGCAGGGAATAACATACCCGTAGTCGAAGAGATCTCCTTTGTTGAGCCGAAGGGTGTTGAATGCGGTGAGGAAGGGATGGAGTCCACAGGTCACTTGTCTGGTGTTGCTTTGTCAGAGGATCTCCAAGGTACCTCTGCATTCTCAGGTGCAGAGTCTTCCTTTCACTGAGAGAGGCTGCCTCCTGTCTACTCGTTCTCAATATGCGACTCACTGCTCCTATTCTTCTGCAGGAGAGGGCAGTCCTTGTATAGGTGCCCAACTTTGTGACATCTGCGGCAACAATACGGGATTCCATCGTAGTCGATAATATTCTTGTGAGATGTGGCCCTCCATTGAATAGTAATATATTCCTGAAGCCCTCCTCTGGTGTCAAGGTTGACAAGGATGCAGGCATAAGCCATCATACCTGTGAGAAGGTAGGACTTGTCATACTCTATGTAAGTGCCTAGAGCGTTGCCTATCCTTCTGAAGATGTCTTCTGACCAGCATTGTAATGGGAGTCCCAGAAGCCGAATCCATACTGGCCCTATACCAATCTGTTCCGTCTCAGGGTCAAAGAGTGGTGTCCAACGTTTCAGAAGCACCGGAGCATGTTCAAAATGCCAATATGAAGATAACACCCAATTAGTGTGGCCGGCCCCAGCAAATCTCAGTGCAAACCATCCCCTCACAAATGTCTGCATGAATGGAATGTCAACCAGATGGTGACCCCAAACCTCTGTTTCCCAGGCCTTCAGGCGGGTGACCGAGTAGTTCCGACCCCTGATACAACTGACTAAGACTCGGTCTGCAAATTCCATAGTACCACCGCACTGAATGTCTTCTTCCAGTCTCAAGAATATGTCGTCAGCCTTTGATTTGAAACACTTGAATTTCTTCTTTGTCCCTTGAGGGGGTGGCTGATGCATTGACTCACATTATTAGGTAAGGGTTCAAGGAAATATTCAAGGAACTTCATAAGGACAAGCTTTAAAGAAGAGCTATCTTTTGAAAAGTTCTTGGAAGTCTTGGAAGTGTTTTGGTTTATAAACTAGCTTGAAAGAAAGGACATATTGAAGGCTACATGGAGATCTTAACCTCTTCTAGGGTGATATCATCAATGAAATTTGAAGTCTTGTACACTCCTTTAGAAGGCCAAAGGTTTTGTGTACAAGCCATAAATCTCAGGAAAAAACCTGAGATCTAAATCCCAAGACTTAAAAAGGGTGGATGAGAAGGATATATATCCCTATGATAAAGAAACTAATAGAGAAAATGCATGGAAGAAGAATATAGGTCAAAAGTCTTATGCGAAAGGCCTAGCATGAGAAGCTCTAAAAAAGAAAAAGAGGGCACGATATATAAATTGTTTTCTTAGGACTAGTTTCTCACTAGTTAAAGTGATTGTGTTAACTTTATCCAAAGAACCAAATTCACCTTCAAATTCTAAGAATTATGTCTTTGAAAAGGATCCATAAGGAAGAAAAGAGACCTAATCTATATCACAAGCTCTATCTCCTTTGTAACACAAGCACTGTAATCAGAGATCCAAAAGGTAGTATAAGAAGCCTTGTCTATCAAAAGATCAAGATTCTTGAAAGAAATAGTCATTATGTCTAGTGTTGGCCCTTATTTTAGATCAAATTTTGCCTATTCAAATCCACCTAATTTCCATCATTTTCCACATTATATCATCCAAATACACCTTATTTCTACCATATTATGCATATTGAGGTATATAAATTAAGTTTTGCAATTTTTAGATGTTTTTACAAAAATTGGATTTTAAGTGTATTTTTGGACATGATCAGAAATTCTTGTAGTGGCTTCATTGATGTCATACTTGCAGGACACCTGGGCACGAGCTGAGCACATTTATAGAAAGCTTGGAAACTAAGATTGAACAAACTCCTATTGGTTCGGTCAAACCAAACTTAAACAAGCCCAGTGAAAGCTCGTCAAACAAGACTAGTCATTCAGGAAATCCCTAGGAAATAGGCCAAAATTAGTGATTTTGGGGATTTTTCCAAATTTTGTGTAATTGAATGGGTGGATTCAATCAGGATAGATGGGATTATGATAGATAAGGTTGTTAGAGACTTTTTAATCAATTTTGTTTATTATTTCTCTATTTAAGCCAAAACTATTGAAGGCTTATGTAGAATTTATGTAATACAATTTTGACACTCTTTGAAAACTGAAAGTTAATTGAAGACCCTATTTCATTTCAATTTGTTATTCATGATTGGTTGATTTACTGAAGTTGTTGTAGCTGAGATTTCTTCAAAATGTGCAAGGCAAGAGCGGAGGGCCCTCGCACGAAGCTAAGAGCACTTCTTGGTTAAATTTTCATAGTTTTCATAAATTAGTTCTTGTTTCAAATGTATTTAGATGTGTGATGATTTCTGAATGAATTTTGGTTTAATTATACTTTAAATATATAGGAACACATGGGAATTTAAGTTAAATTCCCCTTCTATTTGATCTTGAACTAAAACTGAATTTCATTCTCCTTTTCTTATTTGAAGTTATTTCTACATTTTGGGTTTGAAGAAAGAATTGTGAAGAAGGAAAACCTAGTCCTCCTTAGTTAGGAGCATCTTCTTTTACATCTTCTACATCATAAACCATTGTTAATTAGTGCTTTTGGATTTCTCTTCATGGAAATAGTATCGTAGGGAAGGACAACCAGGTTCTCCTAAGTTAGGAGCCTCATCCCACATATTATTTAAGTGAATTAGAAATTACTTAATTAGAGTTTATATTTGTAATATGCATTTCTTTTAATTTTTCTACTTCATATTCTAAAATTGACTACCATTGTGATCCATAGGCTTTGGAAATGCTTCTAAGTTCTACAAACCCAGATTGATAATTAAATACTTGTGTTAATTTACCCAATAAATTGACCCAAGATGTTGGCATCATTGCTGGGGAAACATACTTCAATATAGTCAATTAGGAAGATTGTTTAGAAAACACATAAAAAATGAAAACACTTTTCATTATGGTTATTTATGTTTAGACATAGAAATTAGAAAAGTAGATTCCCAAAACAAAACCCCCAACAAAAGCACAAAAACAAAACTACAAAATCCATTTGCAAGACAAGATTTAAAAAATGATGTTAAACAAGTTATTTAGAGAAGGAGGGTATGCCACCACAAGGATCTTCTTAAATCCTTGTCCACAATTTAGAATGGTCACTAGAGATGAATCTTCATTTCAGAAGTTAGAAGAGAAAAAAAAAATCCATGAAGATGATCCACAGGAAGATAATCTAGAACTTTCTTCTAGCTATCTTTGTGTGGAGATGAATGAGTCATGGATCACATGCAATGAAGATCAAATATTAGAGCCAGAAATTGAAGAATTTCTAAATTTCTAGCATGTATATTACAAGATCCCTTGTGCATACAAGATTTTGAACAAGTACCACAAGAAGATTTCTGTGCTATGACAATTAACGAGAGCCAAGGAAACAAAGATCATCTTAAACTTGGTTTCAATTAGTCATTAAGTCACAACACTGCTCCATTTTTCAAAATTCTTTAGCATCAAATCTTTATGATCAAATAATGTTTCATGTCCAAACATTCATTAAAGTATATTTTTCAAATTTGGATGTGAGTCTACTTATGATCTTATTACACAAATGTATGCATTGGAAATTATCTTATATTTGATAAAATGACTTATTTTTATACAATAGAGTAGAATAGAATAAATAAATAAATAGGTAGAATGGTTTCACAATAAGATTTTTTCTCAAAAATAAAATTTCACATCATTGTTTAATACTCATTTGAAAGGATTACATGCAAAAATGCAGTAAGAACAATCCTATTTTGAGTAACCATATAGGATAATTTTGAAATCTAGTTTTTGAATCCATTTTTAAATTTTCAATTTGGATAGCAAATAAAAAAAAATCAAAATAAAACTAGATCTTAAGAGAAAATTTTGAGGACAGAGTTAGTACAACCTTGATTTGAGGGGTCTAATGGAAACATTTTTACCTGCAATTCATAGGGAAGATAGCCCTTGGAATATAGTTTCCAAATAAATTTGGATCACCTCAATCGGGTATCATATGAAAAAATTATTCTTAAAATACTAACTGTTTTTCGAAATATCTGCATGGTGACAATTCTAGGTCTTGACTGTTCATTGGCATATTTGACATACCAAATAATCTTATTTTCAAAACCTATTTATATGGGAGATATATATTAAAGTATATATCAAGACACAATTTGAATCATCCCATTTGGAGGTGAAATGAAAAAGATATGCTACATTGAATGACTGCGTGTTTTCAAATCAGCATAGTAAAACTCTGCCTCCTAGGTCTGTTCATCACCAAATTTGTCATATCAAACCTAATGATTTTAAAAACCTGTTTCTACTGGAAAGGAAAAAAATGAATCTGATTTAATATCGAAGTGAAATCACATCGATACGATTTTTAACGAAAATGTTACACTTCAAATAGTGACTACTGGTCTACTAAAAAATTCACAAGCAACTCTATCAAAACATGGTACTTTTTATCATTTTTATCATATAATTTTAAACTATTTAAAAAACATGTTTATACTAGAAGTAACCATATGAATTCACTTTAACTTGGCTTTGGAATCACTCTAATTAGATATAAAATAAAGATTTTGTGAACAAAATACCGCTACGAGGTCTAGGCTGGCCACCATTCCTCAAGGGGTAAACAAATGCAATTTCTTTATATAGCATCTTTGGACTTGTTTTCTAAGTAATGCTTGTAATGATATACATATTTCTTGGAAGAAGAGATACTGTACACCTCTCTTCCTCCATCATCTAATATTGTATTGCAGGCAAGTGTTATGTTTTTGCAGGTCATAGGAAGAATGAAGGAGTGAATTCCATGGATGAAGTACTTTTCAAAGTCAATTTTAAATTCTTATTTCAGAATATGAATACAAATTTTCAAGTCAAAGAAAAGTGAAAATACACCTGATGTAGAGTTCATTCATTTAAACTCAAACTCTTAAAGCTTGTCTTTAGTTACTGACCGGCAACGCCAATCACTCTATGACATGATTGAGATTAGGGAAAAATGCATGAAGCTAATCATCAAAATAAGAAGTCAAGTTTTGTACCATATGACCACCATATCAGAAGAAAAGTCACATTTTCCAAAGAACACTTTCATAAGCCATATTGTTCATGATTTCATCCATCGTCCATATTTTATGTTACGCTCCATGATCATGCATGTTGAAGTCTAGACTTATTATCTATCCATTTACTACTAGATCATGACTTCAACCTAACCTATATTCATAAGATTTTCATACTTCCCTACTCCATTACACTTTACCTCCATCTAGAAAGAGAAAAAAAAAATAGAAAAAGATAAAAAGTAATAGAGTTTGGTTGTGAAAATCCATAAAAGTGGCACAATACAAACTTGAATTCATATAGGAAAACCAACTAGCTTGGCCAATATGAATTCTTTATCTTGTTTTACTTTTACTAGTGTTTGATTTTGTAGAAAAAATCCTCCAAGAAATGAAAGACTTGAGGACAATTCTTAACATCAACAAGGGTGAAGTTTGCAATAAAACTATGTGAATAATTGAGCAAATGAATTGTAGAAGGAACTTCAAATACATGGCAAAAGGGACCTCATACATCATTAAAATTATTGTGCAGAAGGAACCTGATACATCATTAAAAATATTGTGCAGAAGAGACCTGATACACCATTGGAATATCATTATGCAGAGGGGACCTGAAAAACATCAACATTCGAAGATCCTGAATCAATATAAGATGTGAAAACATGAAAGAAAAAATAAGTCTCTACATTTCATCAAAATCTATCTTGGAAGAGCCATCAAAGACATTATCAACTATCAGAAGACATCATTTACAACAAATATTTTATGGGAGTAAAGTACAATAAGTAAAAAAATTTGCTCTTAAAATTTCATTTTTTAGTTTTATTTTTTTCTAGAGATTGCTTAGACTAATTTAGTACTTGATATGCATTTTACTCCTACCTTTATTATCATCACCATATATTTCATTACCCTTTCCTACATTTCATATCATAAAATTCCACATTCCTACATTAATCCTACATTCCTACATTAGTACCTTAATCCTACATTCCCTATACCATCATTCCATAAAAACCTATCACATTAACCCTAGTCATTTTCTTAAAGAAAATGGATAAAAAATAGAAGGCTCAATAATCAAGCCCTTTATTGACCTACAAAAACATACCAAAGGTTAGTATCATAAAAATTTAATTTTAAACATGACCATGCTAGGGTAATTTTAAAATTAAATTAAAAACAATGAAAAGTGCACATTATAAAATGATACAAGTCATAAAAAATCGAAATAATGAATTTCAATGGGGACATAACCAAAGCACATAATAAAAAACAATGATGCAACGCAATGCCAAATCAAATGATGTAATGAAATGCAAATAATTCAATGAAATGCAAAGCTATGAAAGGTATTCAGTGGTATCATGATGTGTTTCTGTCGCATAATGCATTTCGAATGAATATGAAGATAAGTTATAATGAATTTCATTGGACATGAGGTTATGCAATAAAAAAATAATGTATTTTGATGGGCACGAAGGTATGAGATGGAGCGATGATGTGTTTAAGTGAGCATGCAAAGGAATGGAGGTATGGGCATATGACAACATAAGTAGAACAACAAATATGGTTTATGGTGATGAGACAACGCTGAACACTATGGAGGAAAGGAAGGGAAGGAAGCGTTGTCAATAGGAAACACGGTAGCCATAGGTATACAGTCAGACTATGAGCTGGAGGTAAAATGGTCAAAGTCTTCAAACAGACATACAAACACCTCAAACAAAAATACAAATGCTGAAAACTATGATATTTCTTACTGTAAGCTACTGCTCTATAACCAAACAAATTTTCCCACCATCATCGCTGAATTCTACACAGGTTAAGGTGTCGAATGTTGTGCATTCATGCACACACATACAAGCCTCTTGTGGAAGAAGAAATAAGAAGCAAAACGAAAACAAAGGAGGAGAGAGGGTTGCATAAAGCAAGAACCCTGAACTAAGGAAGCAACGCTGAATTTATAGGAAGCAAGAAAGCATTGGTTTTTCAAGAAGACAGAGGACCACGATTTTCTCCACGTTTAGGTTGACCAAGCGCTCCACCAGACTCCAGAAATCCCGTGAAAGAAGGTAAGAGATTGCCTCCTACTGTTAATGGATTTCAAGGAAAACAAACTCGTGTTAAGCATTGCATCGTTTCATGTTAAAAAGGAGCTAAAACTTCAATTAAATAACCTAAGTGATTGCCACCATTAAACATGTATTTTCCATTAATTTAATGAATGAACCCTTGCAAATATCGAAGGTAATTTTTGATTAAATTGGCATTGTCTAAACACAAGAACTCAAAGATATCTCAAAGATATTGCAAAATCACTACTAGATAAGATAATCTTGCAAATTCCTCATGCGTAGTTATGGTCCCGTGGTTGTGATTTTCGATTTTGATTTTAAGAACACAATTCTTCCTATTTTTTCTTACACAGTGTGCATAGTTCGTATCATCCATCTATGGTCTGTATGGGAAAATTCGTTTCATCTATGTGCACAGTGAAAATTTTTGAAACAGAGAAGGGATTTTTGATGAGTTTGGCAAACATAGAGATTGATTTATGAATCAAGGAGCAAGGGAAAACATGATCAAAATGTTTTTATGATTTTTATATATAGAGAATAATGTTTTGAAGAACAGTGAACCTTTTTGCAACAGAACTGAGGAAACAAGTAAGGTATCAGGCACCATATATTCTAAAAAATTGAATTCAACTATTGTTTTAAAAAATTTGAAATTATTAAGAAGCCACTATTTTTCTTTGCTTTTTCCGAGTAATTTGAAAAATGAAAACATGGGTTTTCTTCAGAACAAGCCTGATCAGGCTCCACTCTAGAAATTTTCTCCAATTCATTGTTATTTGGGATATTTTCCTAGTTCTTTCAACCCTCGTTTTGTAGATTGCATGGAGTGTTTGAGTTCAGTTAAGAATCAAGGTCAGAGATTTGTTTTAAATTAGTTGTCAGTGAAAAATCCAAGTCCAAGTTACAGTTACATGGTTTTCAATTCAGAATAATCCATTTATCTAATTGATAGTTTAGCCCAAGTGCATTGGTGGAAGCTTAATCCAAGTCTAAATATGCTGGCAACATAAGTTAAAAAGTCAAATTAGCAGAGCTGGTTTAATAACATATTTGGGGCAGCATAATCAAAGTCCGAATTAATAGATGTCTGGTGGCAACGTAGGTTCAAGATCGAAGTTCCAAGTGTAATATTGGCACTAAAAAAATTCAAGTACAAGACCCTAGTTTCATTCTTAATTACACAAAATGCCAAAACAAAGCTCGTGCATGATGGTGTCAAGTGGTGTTGGTGAGTGCACAACAGTGCAAAAATTATGAATGAAATTTTTGAAAATAAAGTGTTAGTTGCAAGAGAAAAGAGAGGTGTCAGAAGATCATAAATTTGCTTATATATCTCCCAGAAATCATTTTTTTAAAGAATTACAACACATATATTGCTTCGTGTTCCAGAAATTGATTTTTGAAGGCATTATAACATAGAAATTGTCTCATGAATATTCAACAATGAAATTTTCTTTGCTTTTCAGCGCAATAATTTGACATTACAAGTTCAAAAATTGCTCTTTATTCTCAGTGACCAAGAATTCACATATTAGTCCAAAATTTTGGTATTTGATTGAAAAATTTCTCTTCATCTTTGTGGGTATTCAAGAGTCAGTGGGTTTTTATTTTTATTTTTTTAGACCACATGCAAAGCATAAATACTTTACCGTGATGGAATATCCACAGACAAAACAACAGGGAGGTCAGCATGCAGAGGCAGAATATCAAAGAGTAGAAAGCAAGCATGAGGACATGCTTCAAGATCAACAGGGTGTTGGCATTATGATACAGGTGTTGTCCTTGATGGAAACTCACTCAGAGGTTAGATACAGGTGATGGAAACTTAATCAGATGACAGATCAGAATGCAGCAGGTCAAGAGAGAGGTATACGCAGGATGATCGTGATGAAAGTGCATATATACGTTGGTTAGCGGAGAAAAAGGTGCATATACGTATACACGTAGGTTCACAGAAGGAAAAGCACGTACATGGTTTTGGTCCGTGGTATTTGGTCCATGGTATCTTGGTATTGATCCATGGTATTTGGTTCGAAATGACGACCCCAGGTATTGGGTCCATGGTATTGTTTTTACATGGTTTTGGACCATGGTATTGAGAGAAGCCTAACCTATATAAGGAGAAGATCATTAGGCAAAAGGAGTGAACAAGGAATGGATGTCTGACGAAGTGGGAAGATCTAGTATTGCTGGTTATCGGTTTCTGCTGCTGGGCTTGGGTTGGATATGGCGACGAAGGTATAAGTAATTATCTTTAGATCTGTATGCGGGTTATCTCTGGTGAAAGCGCGTATACACGTGGTTTTGATATAGTCAAGTAGTGTATGCAGTATAAGATTTGGTGTTTCAGGTTGTTGTTGATTCTAGTGGTTGTTGCAGTGTTCTGGGCTCTGGTTTGTGCTCTATGTTTTGATGACAGGGTTTCAGTGATTCAGTATTGGGTGATTTAGTGATTTATGATACAACTATAAGTTGATGATTGTATTGCAGTAGTGATTGTTTTGTACCTATGGATCCAGTCTGAAAATTGATGAAACGTGGTCCCTGAAGAAAAGAAGGTTGCAGCCTTCTGTAGGTCAGCACGTACGTACTAGTATATCCACTAGTACAAGAGCTAAGGGGGTTGTAGCTCCCTTCCAGAAGTAGCTGGAAAACAAGAGAGGGTTGTAGCCCTCTGCAGGTTGTAGCCTGCGTGCTGGTAAAGGACTGCACCAGTACATTGTAAAAGAAGTTTCTTATTAAAGGAAGAAAGAGACGAATTGCAGCAGGTGGTTTTCACCCACATTGGGTTTCCACCTTATATCATGGTGTTCATGTGTGCTTCTTATATGTGATGATCTGTACTGTTTTACTACACATTTTTACTGTTAATTTGGTTAATAATGTTCTGATGCATTTACTGAAGATAAGCTAATTGAATCATAAGATTACTTCATATACGCTTGTTGCATTTAACACAGTCGCGTATATCCTTAACGAAGTCGCGTATATGAATCTGAGCGTGAAAATGAAAAAGTATCTAATTTGATAATACTGATTCACCCCCCCTCTCTTAGTATTATTTCCAACAGAATATCCTTGTGGGACTCCTTGATCTTTGGCAGATTGACTTTTCTACCTTCTTCAGATTCCTGCCAAGAAATAAACTCTGAAATTCTATTATTGACCTCTTCATATTCTAATCTTTGATCAACCACTTGATTGGTTAATGCATCACTTGTTTCACAATATGGATTGATCAATGAGATTTTTTGGCAGAATACTTCTTGTTGTTATGAAAACAGAGAGTTTAGTTCAAGTGCTTCTTTAATAAATTCCTTTGTTTTAGGGTTGTCTCTAAGTTTATCTAATATAGTCTACATTTGATGAATCTGTGAATCTTTTTCTGCAATATCTACTTGATCCTGTAATCTCATCTGTTCAAAATATTTCTGAAGTTGTGCCATCTACATATCTACTTGTTTGTTGGTGCTCTGTCTCTCCTGGTCAAGTTGTTGTTCCAACAACTAAATTATTTCTTCTTTTTCTTTGAGTAAAAGTCGAACTTCTGCTGCCTTATCAATTGTTGCAGTTGCATAGGCCCCTACAAATTGTGATAGCTTGGTAAGGTTTTTTCTTGGGTCGATGGGGGTGTCTTTCCATACTACCTCCATTGATTCATTTTCTTTAATTGCTATTACTGATGCTAATTTTTTTGAATTTGTTTTGAAGGGTCCCCATTTATTAATACAATACTAACTATTATATAATAAATGGGGGGGTTGTTGAACAGTACAACAGGTTCTATAAGAACAATTAAGAATGTAAAGAGGGTAGATTTGTCAGATGATGAATCACTTGGAACAGGAATCATTGTGACTCAATATAGCTAGACATAACAATGTTAGTAATAGAGTATTAAATGAATAAACCTTTACGATGAAGAGATCAATGATTTATAGTTTAAGGCATACCTTTGTTCCTTGACAAACCTTGTAGGAATTCCTTGAAGTGTAAGCCATGATCTTCTATACTTGTAATGCATGCTTTCAAGCAAAACATTAGATACCATGAACATAATTTAATTTTTCTCTAGTTAGATCTCCAATGTAACCATGAAGGATGGAATCTTATGACAATTTATTTCTTCTTATAATCAAGGAATTTTTGCTTGAAATCCTAGACTACTTATTAGGATTAAAGTTCTTGTATGTCATCTAGGGATGTCATCTAAGATTTCAAATCGAAAAACTCACCTTGTATTTACATACCTTTCATTAGATAGCTCATTAGACTTGTGTATAAGGAACACTTGATTTTTGTGGCATCCTTAGCTAAGAATCATAACTTGGCTTCTATCAGATGCATAACTTAACTTCAGTTAGTTTTGTAGTGCCATCATTAATTCATTCCTCTATTAGCAGAGACATACTTTAGTCTTTCGATTCTATAGTCTCAATATATAAATAACTAGGTTCTTCATTTTCTATGGTGGTATGCAGTCAAGAATATAGTTTGGTTCCCTTTTAGTTTGATGCAGCCTTATTGCAATAATACCAAGTTCCCTTCATTGTAATAGTACCGAACCTCCTTACTGTGATATATACCAAACTAATTTCCATTCTTTGAGACTTCTATGAATTTACTTACTGTAGTTTATTCGAAGTTCACTTGATGTTATGAATTATATCACTATCCAGTGGAGCAGAATTATATCTCTGAATTGTAGCCTTTCTTCACTGAAATTCTAAAAACCTATCCTAAAATGATCTGAATTGTCTCTTACTGAAATGTATTACGATTATAATTTCTTGTTGATATTTACACCGAACTTTTTTTCATTGTGACATTTGAACCTCCTCCTTCTAGGTGTCTTTAATATGCTTACTGTAATCTTAATTTCGTTAGCCCGAGACTTCCCTTCTTCAAACTTCCTTTAACCATGACCATAACTCTGATACCATGTTGGAAAATCGATAGAGATGGCAGTTAAATGATTTTACTTATTATGGCATTACCTTATGATGCTTTCGTTACTATTATTAGTTCTTTCTATTTATCTTTTATAATCATCAAGACTATTTCCAAGCAACAAATAGAAGAGAACACAAGATGTAGGCATGTTGCCAGGGAAACCCCCCAGAGGGGATAAATCCAGTCACAAATTATTCATTTAGTAGATTCAACAAATGAGACAATCAAGACTTTTACAATATAGACGTGAGACTCCTCCATCAAGTCATCCATGTCACCATAATTCCACCAAGAGATAATCACTGTAATACCTAGACCTCCTCACTGTAGTTACATCGAACTCTTCTCACTGAGGTGACACTGAGATAGAGTTTTCACTTGGGACAGTGTTATGTCGCAGCATCGAAACACCTCACTGTCATAACACCAAGTGATAGCTCCTTACTGTTATAGCACCTTCGCTGTGATATACAAAAGGTCTTCACTATAATGTTGAGCTTGTTGACTATTGAAACATCCTTTCTAAGCTCCTATAGAGACACTGAGACCTCCTCTTTGTAGTCCAAACTCCTATGATTGCATTGAGAACCTTCTTGTGACATCACTGAAGTATTGCCTTTGTAATTACCGCAAATATATCTCTGAAATCCAAATCCGAATTGTCCTGTGGTCACCAAAAAAGATCCTCTAAAATCCGAGTTTTGTTCCATGAGAAATGTGAGCTTATAGGCTTGTATTTATAGCTGATTCCACATTGAAATGAGCTAACGTGACCAAGTGAGGAGATGTGTCACTATAGTGAGCCGACGTGTTTTTTTGAGTTTTAGCTGACTTGATAAGGATTCTTTTAACAACAAGGAGACTAAATGGATGGAGGAGTCTTTACATTTTGACTTTGAAAATAATATAGAGCCTACAATGGAGGCTTGACCTATACATTTGACCAAAGCATGAAACCCATGCTTTGACAAGTCAAATAAAATAATAATAATATTCTTTTCGCTTTCTTTTCACAAATATATTACATTTTGACTTCATGTATAATAATGAAGACCGAACCTAGTTACAATTTCCAACAAAATGAACCTCAAAATGAAGAAACTCAAGCACTTGTTTCTCACACAAACAAAGGGAAAGAAGGAAGGAATCCTAGAAAATTCGATAAAAGGAACTTTGGAAATTTTGATAAGAAGAAATTTGGAAAATTTGATAAGAGGAACTTTGGAAAATATGATGAGAGAAATCTAAAACAGATGAATCAAAATAAGAAAGACATATCAAAGATTAAATGTTTCATCTGTCATAATCTTGGTCACAATGCATCACAATGCCTTGAAAGAAAGAGGAAGGAAAAAGAGAAAGCTTCTACTGTCAATGCCAATGAAAAAGAGAATGATGTAAAGCCATGATCTGATTTAGAATATTAGTTTGTAGTGCTAAGATATTCCTCAGATTATAAACAAAATGTTTTCCTTGTGCTTAAGGATTCATTAATTTTTGCAAGTGCAATGAAGAGTTTTTATGTTAATTTTATGAGCAATTTAACATAAACTAGAAATTGAACAACATCATAAACATGTACAGAACATCATCAAAAACACATTTCAACAGGCACATGATAAAGGATTTCACCTCTCATGGGCTACATCTCCTTGGTCCAACTTCTAATGGCTTGGGCCTCTCTATTATGCTCAAAAGTGTAAAAATTTGTGTTTATAATGCTCAAATGCTTCTGAAACCTGCTCCAATCAGTCAAGAATGATAAAAAATGTCTATCTAGCCTCTTTCTACATTCAATTTGGTGGAAAATTGAAGAAGTTATGACTTCTCATAGTTCTCCCACTATTTGTTCCACAAATTGCTCCACATCCAATATGATCCCACAATTTCACTCCAAAAATCCGCCAACTGAGTGATAATTTTTCCACGCAGCAAGCCTTAATCCATCGACACCGACTGTCCATCACAAATTGTAATCGGCGGATTTTTGTGGGCTTATGGTCTGTGAACAAGGCATACAATGTGTGATTGCAATATGGCGGACCCAATGGACCATTAAACTACAAACTATAGTCGCATCGCATCCGAGGAACCTATCGCATTTCACCATCGGCGGAGAATTGGTGGAAATCATAAAGCGAGGCTTTGCAGCATGTTGTGATTTGAAATTACTAGATTGCATCGCAACACGGTACTTTTTGGGGGCCGATTTTGTAATGCTGACCCTTCGCCTATTTTCGATTTCGATCCATTGTATCGCACCTTTGGTTGATTCTTGAAAACCTTCTCGCTTGCCTTATCACATCGCAACACTTCCCTGCTAGCGGTCAATTTTTAATGCCGACATGCTTGTGATTACAATTTGTGACATTCAGGGGCCAATGTCAGCTTTCCACTTGGTGCCTCCTCATTCGCTGAAGGACCTTGCCACATCATCCAATTCTGCCATGTGAGTAAGTCAAACCTGAATTTTGACTTGCTCTAACTTCTGCATACGAGCTCGGATTTGAGTGTCGTTCACACCGTTGGAATCAGAATGACAAACTCTTTGATATAAATCTAAGTTTAACAAGATTCTGACACTTTGATTTTTGAACATAATTTTGAGCACCTGATCACTCCTCCCCACTAGAAGCCTTTTGGACCCCAAAAGGATCACTTTCAATTGTTCAGCAGGTGAGGATACAATTCCATCACTTTCCAACCTCTATCCATTTTACTTTTGAAGGAATATTACCTTTGAGCCCCACTCGAAGATAATCAATACTTCCCCTTTTTGTTGTCCTTGTTCTTTTGTCAAGTATAGTGTCTTGCTGAAGCACATCAAGGAATTCTGGAGAAAACTCTTCAATTTATGGAATTTGAACATTCTCTACTTGATATTCAATCAAAGGAGGCTCATACAACCTCAAATTCTCAACATTAACAACAACATAAATTTGCATATATGAAGGCAAATCCAACTTGAAGGCATTGTTACCAATCTTTTCCAAAATTCTGAATGGATCATATCTAGTTGGTTTTAGATTTTTACCTTCTCCTTGGAGCCTCTCTTTGTTAATGTGAAGCCAAACTTCATCACCAACTTGGAACTTGTGATCTTGACAATAATTGTCATGCCTTGCTTTGTACTTGCCTTGCCTTTTCTCACACTGTTCTTGAACATTTTGGTGTACTAATTGTATTTCTTCAATGAACTTTCTTGCTTTGTCTATGTCGCTATGACTTTCAATAGAAACATATTTGCCAAAACTAAAATCCAAAGTAGATTTAGCCAAATATCCCAAACATGCCTCGAATGGCGAAGTTTGAGTGGAAGAGTGCTTGGCTCGGTTGTAAGCATGCTCAATATAGTGCAACTGTTCATCCCACAACTTAGGATACTCGCTGCAATACCCAGGAAGAAGATGTATCATTATTTTTTTCACTACCTCTGTTTGACCATCTATTTGTGGATGAAAGGTTGTACTCTTTTTCAATTTTGTGTCCATCAATCCCCACAAGTTTGAATAAAAATTCCCCACAAAGCGAGAATCTCGATCGCTAACAATGGATGTGGGTAGTCCAAAATGCACCCAAACATTCTGAAAGAATAACTGAGCATTGTGTTCAGTTGTAACTTTCTTTTTACATGGCATCAAAATACACATTTTGTTGAACCTATCCACAACTACATACAAATAATCATGACCTCCTACAAAATTCATAGAAACACTCTTCCACAGCCATGAAGGAACTGAGATTGGTGTGTACAACCCTAACTTCCTATTGCTAGGCTTTCTGATTGCACATAATGAACATCCTTTAATAAAATGAGACACACTTTCAAGCATACGAGGCCAATAACAATACCTTTGTAGATGTGTCATCGTCTTACTTACACTGAAATGACCAACAATAAGAGAAGTATGTGCCTCTCTTATGATGTTAACTCTTTCTCCATACGGAATACAAAGCTTGCCAAGATGGTACAACAAGTTATCATGAAAATGATAATCCAATTCCTCTACTTGGTTACCTTGACTCAAGTTTGCATAAACATCTTTAAAGTCATTATCTAATGCATATTTCTCAATATAACTTTCATGCAAAACATAATTATGTTTGAGTAAAGTAGTTGCAATAACAATCGGCCTAGAAAGCATATCAACAACTTTATTGTAGATACCCTTCTTATACCTAATTACCAAGTGGAATTGTTGAAGGAAACCCATGCATTGGAAGTGCCTTGATTGATGCAACTTTGATTTAGATTGCAAGTATTGCAATGGTTGATGATCAGTGTGAATGACTGTTTCCTTACCCATCAGGCAATGTTTCCAGTTTTTCACACTTTTCACCAATGCATGCAATTCCTTGTCATATGTAGGATAGTCAATCATTGCACCATTAAAAGTTTCCGAATGAAAATAGATAGGCTTATCATGCTGCATGAGGACTGCACCCATAGCGTAGTCACTAGCATATATCTGAATCTCAAATGTATGTCTCAAGTCTAGAAGTACAAGTACGAGAGTTGTACTGATATTTTTCTTCAACGCATCAAAGGCAAATTTTTGTTTGCCTCCCCACTGAAAAACCTTTTTCACTTTGGTCAATGCATGCAAAGGAGCTGCTATAAGAGAAAAATTAGCAATGAATATCCTCCAATATTGGGTTGCTCCCAGAAAACTTATTACCTCTGTAACTGTCTTGGGCCTTAGCCAATTTACAATGACATCAACCTTGGAGGGATCTATTTTCAACTCACCCCCTCCAACAATATGACCCAAGTAAACTAAAAAAGTCTTTCCAAACTCGCACTTTGACATCTTAAGATACAACTCTTCTTTTTTCAAGACATCAAGTACTTTTCTTACATGCATGACATGTTCATCACAAGATTTACTAAAAATTAAGATGTCATCTAAGTATACTATGAAAAATTCATCAATAAATGGCCTCAACACATCATTCATGACACGCGTGAATGTAGTAGGAGCATTACATAAACCAAATGACATAACTAGCCATTCAAAAAAGCCATGTTTTGTTTTGAATGTTGTCTTCCAAATGTCTCCTTCAACTATTCTAATTTGATGGTAGCCACTTATTAAGTCCAACTTAGTAAAATACTTTGCATCTTTCAATTTATCCAGTAAATCATCTATTTGAGGCAGTGGGTAACGGTTTTTTACCGTAACTTTGTTTAATGCACGAAAGTCCACACACATGCGCCATTTTCCATCCTTCCTTGGCACCAAGACAATAGGTGAACCACAAGGCGAGGAAGATGGTCTAATGATCCCTTTATTCAACAACTCTTGCATTTGCATCCTGATTTCTATGCTTTCCATCATTGACATCCTGTACATGCCAATGTTAGGAAGAGGACAATCTTGTTGCAACTGTATCGCATGTTGGATTACTCTCTTGCGAGTTAATCCCTTTGGTTCCTGAAACATCTCATCGTATTGGTTAACTACGTCAACCAATTCATATTTCAAATTTGAATCACAACCTTTAAAGCTTCATTATCAACATCATTTTTGGGTTTGATCATGAGAAGCACAAAATTCTTACTCGAATTCACCAGTATTTTCATATGCCCTGCATTAACAAGTGAACGTTTTGTTTTCTTGCTGTGAGCTCTATACATATATTCTACTCCATTTTTCAATAAATGATATTTATTTTCAGGTTGATGGAAGATAGATTTTCTATCATAAAGGTACGGGCTTCCAAAAATGATGCCACAAATATCTAATGGCACAACGTTAAGGTCCACTTCACTTATGAACTTTGCAATGATAACAGATTTCAATTTACACTTTCTCATAAATTGCAATTGCGCATTGTTACATACCCATCCAAGTGGATACAGTTTATAATTTGGAACAATTTTCAAATTTAAACTCTTGACAATGTTTTCATAGATAAGATTGGCTTGAGAGTCGTTATCGAATAGCGTATCAATCTTGTTATGTTTTGAGATCACCCTTATGTGAAACAATTCTATTCTCCTCATTTCATTTGAAGTTTCATTTTGCGAGACTGAAGAACTAGTGTTGGAAATGGTTTCTTTTCCTTTTAACCCCATGGCTGTGTTTTTAGTTTCATCACCTGAATCGGATCCCAAATCCTGTTGAGTGGTTGCAGTTGTCTTTTGTTTTCCCTTGTTGTTGTTTCTTTTTGGTTTCATTTGTGGATGAAGCTTCCAATAGTGAGCTTCATCATGACCCTCTCTGGAACAATGTTTGCATGTAACTTTCTCTTCATCTTTTTTGACAGACACATTTTTCTTTGCCTTCCCTTTGAAAGCATTTTCTTTTCCTTTACTCTTAAATGGCTTTTTACTACCTTCTTCTGAGATGTTTTTCCCTCTTGCCTCAAGATGAGTGGCTTTCACACACACATCATCTATATTATTGGGATTAAATATTAAGATAGTATGCCTAATGATCTGGGTGGTTCCAGACACATGCAGAAGTCCAAGAGGACTCAAAAAGGGTCAAAATTCAAAGTGGTTAGAATGCTCCCAAACCAACACTAGATCGAATTGCTCGTCAACCTAATTCCAATTGTGCGAACGACACTCAAATATGAGCTCGTATCGAGGAGATAAAGCCAGTCAAATTTGCGGTCAAATTTGGGCAGTGGGCTAAGTTTAATGGTCCTACAAATTGCACCGGAATCTGACCACCAGGCGAGTGAAATTGTGGCTTCTTTAAATTGCCCAATATCCCTTATTTTCGTGAAAGTTAAAAATGATCATTTTTTTATATAACGAAAAAAAAATATTAAAGATATATATAAATGAGGTGGTGGGCCATGACCCCCGCAACTTCCCTCCAATCCATGTATTAAATACTTTATTAAAAATAGGCCGACGGGCCATGACCCCCACCAGCCCCAACCGCATATGCCAAACATAATATATATTGGTTGTTTATTGGGCAGGGCACCCGCTGGCAGACCCGGCCTCCACACCTCGCCACTTGTCACACTCCATGGATAGTGGGGTTTGAACCCACCCAGCCGGAATGGCTGGCCCGCCGCTTGGGTTCCCACACCAATGCATCAAACTGCAACCCAAAACTTAACGACTCCAACAAATAAAACCACATTTTATCATAACGGTTGCACAAACTGCCAAGTGCCAATTATTTTCTACATTAATAAAAAATGAACGACCATTTTTGTAGCTGGAGGGATTCGAAACCTCAACCCCCACCCTCCTAATATCCTCCGCCATCAGTGAGCCGCAGGCTCAGCCTTGGTGGCTCCACCCGAGTGCATATACTTAAGCTCATCCTTTCGTGGAGGCACGAGGAGGACCAGCGGAGCACGTAGAGAAGTGGAGTGCCAGAGCCGAGCGAAACCCTGAGTTTATGGAACAACGATGTGCAGAACCATGATTCACAGGTCGGAGGCAGAACCTTGACATGTTTTTTGAGACGAGGAATATTCTCTTGATACCCAAGATTCCTTGGGAGGTAATTTTTCTCAGTGTTAGAATGTAATCAAGTTTACAGTCATTTTTCTCAGACTCTCACAGGGAATGCAATGGAGAGGTCAGATTCACCTTTTGATCAAAGGATTTTCAGATTCCCAGCAGAGGAGAATCTTTGAGAATCTTGAGGGAATCTTCCAGATTCCTTAGAGGCTGAAATTTCCCAGATCCACAATATAGCCAACTATATACTCCTTCTTCTCAGAATTTCGCAAGGATCTCAATGGCGAGATCAGTTTTCTGATTTGAGTTGTGGATCTCCAGTCAACCCAGAGGAGGGAGTCTTTGGAGAATCACGGGGGAATCTAAAAGATTCCTACAAGCCCAGATTTTGACAGTGTCAGAATTTGACAAATGTATAGTCGATTTTACACCTCTCGATGACACAAATTTAGTGGTGTAGTCAGTTTTTGTAGCTGAGCCTTCTATTTTTTGGCCATTTTCCAGATTGGAGTGACGATATCAAATTTCAAAGCATGGACAGTCGATTTTATGTCATTTGACGCCACGATTTCGATGGTGCATTCAGATCCAGTAGTTGAGTATTATATTCTTCAACCAACATCAAAGTTGAAGTATATGAAGTGTTGTTGTCATGTACTTCTTTGATCATTTGCTGTGAGATGTACTATATTGTTTCGATTCCTGTTTTATGTATGATGCAGAATATTTGTGTCTATTTCATGTGAGATGTATTCATCAAGGATTGTTATGTATGTTTTGATTGAGATCCCTTTATTGCCATGATGGTGGGATACTCATTGTCACTATAGGTGTTTTGTTTGAGATCCTTTGATGTCATGATTGTGGGATGCTTATTGTCACCATGTGTAAGATTATGTCATGCTGATAAGAAGTTTATTGTGAGTGATAGTTCTTGTAGCAGAATTTCTTGTGGAGAGACTTTGCCACTCATGTAGAGGGAACATATCATTGTATGACATAAAACATAGTCCATGTACTTCACCATTTCTAGCACTGAATGAAGCGACCAACACCATATTGACACTAGGCCCAGAGACGTAGTCCACACTAGACGAACTCTGTTATCAATGTCTCTTGTTTATGATTTGTTGATCACCATTATGTTTCCATTTGCTTAAGTATGCATATATGTTCATTTATGCTCTTATAAAATGCAATTCTAACTACATCACGAAAGCAAAAGATCTTTGTTAAATCTAGAAGTTGAGTCAACTCGGATCACCTAAGGTAACTGTGTAAACCTCCTATGTACTTCAACAAAGTGTCCTATGATTGTAAATGTACACCTAACATCAGAGACCTTTTTTTAAATTCTTGTGTTTAATATTTCACATTTTGACCTTTAAGATGTCTAAAGTTTTGCCAATTCATGATGGATTTCTACATATAAGCTAGAGGGTAGAATTGTCTTTTGATTGCAGTAATGAAATCATTCCAAGAAATTGAGATCTTACCATGTTTTTTAATCTCCCCTTGGGTCTTTGATTCCCACCATAGTAGTGTTGCACCCTCCATTCTCAAGGAAGATAACTAAATCTTTATGTCATCCTCTTGAAGGTTTTGAATCCTGCAATAGACCTCCAACTGACGAATCTAATCATCAAGCTTCTCTGCATTCACTTCACCATTAAACATGGGTAACTTGAATTTAACATCAAGTTTTAAAAAAGGTGATTTACCAATTCCTTTTGAAGAATGATGATGAGCATGAGTAAGGGTTGTGTTAGTAGAAGAGGGTGAAGATGCTTGTGAAGAAGAAGATGAAGAAGATGGTGGAGAGGGTGGAGGTTTGTCTCCATTTCCATTACCTCATTTTCCATTACCTCCTCCTGAAGAGCCTTCTCTTTTGGGTGGTTTGGAACTTTCTCCTTGCAACCTGGTATTCCTCTCTTCATATAGGACCTTAACCATCTCTTTCATATCAAAGAAAGCCTTTCTGAAGGTCTTCTCATCTTTTGTCATGTTTGTAGGTTCTCTTTCATGAGACATGATATCTGTAGTCTCAATTACAACCTGAGGTTGAACTGGTGTTGGAGATTGTGGAAAACTTGATCACCTTCCCCTTGACCCAACTTCAGGGCTTCGAACCAACTTTCCTTCACCTCTTTTGAGTTTTAACCTTGTAAGCATGACATAAACTTGCAAACAATGAAATCCTTATTTCACAAATAAAACCTAGTGCTTTGATACCAAATTGATCTAATTTAGAATATTATTTTGCAATGTTAAGGTCTTCGTCATATTATAAACAAAATGCTTTCCTTGTGCTTAAGGATTCATCAATTTTTGCAAGTGAAATGAAGAGTTTTTATGTTAATTTTATGAGCAATTTAACATAAACCAGAAACTGAACAACAACATAAACATGTACAGAACATCATCAAAAAAGAATTACAACAAGAACATGATAAAGGAGTTCACCCCTCCTGGGCTATGTCTCCTTGGTCCAACTTTTAATGGCTTGGGCCTCTCTATTATGCTCAAAATTGTAAAAAATTGTGTTTACAATGCTCAAATGCTTCTAAAACCTGCTCCAATCAGTCTAGAATGATAAAAAAAAAAATGGCTATCTAGCCTCTTTTTGCATCCAATTTAGTGGAAAACTGAAGAAGTTATGACTTCTCCTAGTTCTCCCACTATCCATTCCACAAATTGTTCCACATCCGACATGATCCCACAATTTCACTCCAAAAATCTACTAATTGAGAGAGAATTTTTCCGTGTGGCAGGCCATAATCCGTCGACACCGCCTATCCATCACAAATCGTAATCAGCGGAGTCCTATGGGCTTATGATTTGTTTACAAGGCGGGTAATGTGAGATTGCGATACGACGGACTTGACAAACCATTAAACTGTAGCCTATAGTCACATCACATTTCGCCATAGGCAGAGAAACTGCGGCAATCATAAAGCAGGACTTTGCATCGTGCTACAATTTGTGATTATGAGATCACATTGCAACCCATTACCTATCGGGGGATGATTCTATAACGTCGACCCTTCACTGATTTACAATTGTGATCCATCACATCGCGCCTTCGACTGATTCTTGAAAACCTTCCCGCTTACTTTATTGCAACGCAACCCTTCCCTACTCGGGGGGTGATTTTTAACGCCGACGTACCTATGATTGCAATTTGCGACATGCAGGGGCCAATGGCGGCTTGCTACTTGGTGCCTCCTCATTCACTGAAGGACCTTGCCACATCATCCAATCCTACCATGTGAGAAAGTCAAACCTAAACTTTGACTTGCTCTAACTTTTGTATACGAGCTCGGATTTGAGTGACATTCGCACCATTGGAATCAAATGACGAGCTCTTCGATCTAAAGCTAAGTTTAACAAGGTTCTGACACTTCAGTTTTTTAGCATAATTTTGGGCACCTGATCAAGCCACCTCTAAAGAAGTCAAATGATTTCTTCATTTAAAGAAGCTACCAAGAAAGATAAGTATTTATCTTTCTCTCATTCTCATTACAAACATACATACATATATATATATATATATATATATATATATATATATATATATATATATATATATATAGTTAATGAGGATTTTTATTTGGTTGTAGCCTTTGTACTTCCTTCCCATTTTTTATAATAAAGGGAGATTTTTTTTAAGATTATTGTAGTACAAGGCAATGTAGCAGTAGGAAGAATGATTTTTCTACAAAGGGAAAATAAAATAATCTATAAATACCCAGGATGATGGGATGGTCAAAAGGAATTGATATCTATAAAATATAAAGTCAAAGGACAACCTATTGAAAACTTCTAGAAAGTAAATTCTAGAATTAGATTTGGAAAATTGTATATAAGGATCGCAGAAGAATTTGAACGATATTTGCAAGGAGGAAAGATTAAAGAAGACAAATCCATACAACTCTCAAAATATAAGTAATATATATCCTTCTATCTTGATTTTTATTTCCTTCTCTTGCATTCTTATTTTTTTTGTATCTTTTACTCAATAATGACTATTTCTTTTATGATATCATGAATAACGTTTGTAGGAACATTGTTGATATGGTATCTCAAGTAAGAAGGAGAAAGAGTGGTACAAAAGACTTGCCTATTTGATAGAGGGATCAAGAATAACTAAAGAATTTGATTATAGAATATATATGATGGAAGGATTATTATCGTGATATAGGAAGCAACCAAGATCACCGCATACTTCAACGTCAAAAGGAAGTTAACCTCAGAAGTTAAGATGAAGGATTTTTTAAAGTACATTTAAAATGAACACCTCAAGTTAATATATGGTCCATTGGTACCTAAAAGGCATATTGGGTATATCTTAGGAGATGAAGTGAGTCTTTGCTAGGACATTACTAGTCATAAAGCAATGACGAGCACTTAATCCGAGACATGATAAAAAGAGGAGAAACAGAGCTCCAATATTTATTTGCCAATGAATAAATTATGGACAAAAAAGAGCTTAGTATGATGATAGATATCTCCCTCATTGAAAGGAATGATGAGGTAGATAGAAGGATTTAGCTAGGACATAAAGGACTTTGACAAACAAATATGTATACAATCACCTTTGAAGCCAAAAGGACTTGGCTAGGTCAACCAAAAGTGAATACTTCATGGAAACTATATCATTGGACAAATATTCTCCTTAGAAGCCAAAGGGACTTGCCTATGTCGACCAAAGAAGATAGATGAAATTCACATTTAAATACCATAAGGACTCAAGTAGGTCACAAAGGACTATGAAAAAAAAGGTAAATAGTACAAAGACAAATTCTCTTGAGAAGTTAAAAATATTTGATGTTTAGGCTAATAAGGTCATGACCAAAGGAGTTTGATATATTTTCCTAAGGAGCCATAAAGGAACTTGGACCACCCCAGATATTTATTTTAATCAAAATACATGCATCATTATTACAAGCTCATGAAACTTTTCTTAAGGAAGGAGAATTCCTAGCTAAGGGAAATTTGTTGCAAGAGAATACCTCCCTCGCTAAGAGGGAGTGTTGATTTTTGTAGGATTGGGAGGTATTGTCGCATGAAAAGGAGCCTTCAAAATCAGCAAAATAGATTATAAATATTAAAAGGAAAATTCAATTTTTATATTGGTTTATGTAGGCTCCAAGAAGCCTAAGTTAGTCCCACAATTAGAGGTGACCCTTGGTAAAATGGGCACCCATTTTACCACTATAAGTAGGCAATTCGACCTCCTCGCTTGGCATAATTTCAGATCACTCACAAGAGCAAGAATTCGTATGCTCACATGAGTGAAGGAGAAAAAGAAGTCCGGAGTTGACCATTGAAATCTAAAAGTGAAGTTTGACTTCTTGAACAATGTTGACTTTGGGTTTATCTCGACGCTTTGACTTGGAATATTTGACTAGTTACCGGGCATCTTTGACTAATTTGTTGACCAAATATTAGAGTAGAAATAAGGACATTGATCGAACCTATTTGACCACTATTGATAACAGGTCAATTGTGACAGTTTGCCCGAGATTTATAAAGAAGTTGTAGGGCTAAAATTCAGCCTCCTTAACCACAGTTGACAAGAAGTAGAACAAACTGAAATTTAGCTTGCTGTCCAAATTTGACTAAACAAAATAGAATTGTGATATTCTCTCTCTCCTTTGACTAGTTTTTCCTGGTATTTAAGCTCTAAAATTTGCACAGGTTTCTAGACAATTTATATTGTAAACTTTGTTAAAGATTGAATTCTCCTTAGAAGAAAAGTTGGTTGGGTTTTCCTAGGGTGATCTTATGTCTCTTATTATGTTTCGTTGTCTATTTATGATCTTATGGTTATTATTTTATTATCTTTGAGATTTTCTATCTTTATTAATTAATGATAGAAGTGACATAAGACAACTTGAGAATATATATCGTTGGAAGTAATTATCATATTAGAAAATCAGTTTCTGTTATAAGAAAAATCAACATATTCTAGGATTGTAGATATTGTAGTAGTTGGTGGTCTATGGGGGTGATGGTCTCATTTTCTATCATATAGTGCCTTTCACTTTATAACAACTTGTACTATGGCATAAATATCCTTATCATTTGTAGGGAATTGAGAATTTCCCCATGAAATGTTTTAGAATGATAGTATGGCATGCTTTCTTCCTTGCGTTAAAACTTCTCCCATGGCATACCCACTTGAATTTATGTCAATTTCAAAAGGTTTTTACAAGTTTGGTAAGGCAAGAACTAGTGCTTGACTGATCTTTTTTTATAGCTTGTCAAAATCCTTCTACTGGTTCTTCCCCCACTGGGAAGTCTTGCCTCTCATTATTATGGTGTGGAGGGGTCCAACTACTACTAAAAATGAAGCTATGAACTTCCATAACTCTTGTGTTGCCCCAAAAAATTTCTTAACTTCAAAAACATTTCTAGGACCTGGTCACTTCAATGCGATCTATCTTAAGCTCCTCTCCACCAATCACATTCCCCAAATACACCAAAGATTGCTGGGAAAACTCACATTTCTTAAGGTTATTCAGTATTTGATGCTTCTTCAAAGTATTTATCACATACATAAATGTGATATATGCTCCTCCTAGGTAGCACTATGAACCATTGCATCATCCAAATAGATTTTAGCAAATGAATCTAGATATCAGAATAGTACATCATTCATCGATCTCATAAAGGTAGTCGGTGCATTACATGAACCAAATGGCACGACCAAACACTCATACAATCTTTGCCTTATTTCTTCTAGGTATATTATTATTTGGCATATACCTAATGGTACTCCAATTTGAGGTCCAACTTGGTGAAGTATTCTATGTACTAGAACTAATCTAACTGATCGTCAATGTTGGGTAGAGGGTATCAATTCTTGAGCATTATCTAGTTTAATGTTTTATAATCAATTCATATTTTCCAATTCTCGTCCTTCTTTGCTACAATTTTAATGGTGGGATACAAGGTGAGATGCTTGGTCAAATCACACCTTTCTCTCGCAGTGAAACTACTTCACTTCATTTTCTTCTAGAACAAACTATTTTACATTCCAATTTTCAACAATGGACAATCTAGAAATAATTGTATTTCATGCTTCACTTTCCTCTTGGGTCGTAGCCCTTTAGGTTCATGAAGCACTCCTCTATATCCCTGTATCCACTCTTCTAGTTGATTTTTTTCTCTTTTCTACATCCCTCCAAGGATTCCTGTGCTCTTATTGACTCATCATTAGATTGATTTTTCTCTTAAAAAGTTATATATATATATATATTATATATATAATATATATATATATATATATATATATATATATATATATTATATATATATATATAGATAGATATTGCTAAAACTAATCAACTTCTTGGCTTAGTTGGCACTCACTAATGAAATATTTGACTTTTTTTATGTGTTTTGTTGATTAAGGACTTCCCATACTTGATGAGGTGGTAATATTTGGCTCTTTGCATGAAGATTTCATCCCTCATATACATTTAAGGACTTCCAAATATCACTCCACATATGTTAAGGGTACTACATCAAATTCCACTTCATCAATAAAAATGACATTTACAACAAACTTAATCTTGTATTATTTCATTACCTTGATCTTTGCATCCTTATTTACCAACCCTAATGGATATTGGTTAGGATGATCACAAAGCTTCAATCCAAGATTGTTGACTGGATCCACTGCTATGAGATTAGCTTGTGAATTGAAGTCGAACATAGCATCTATCTTGGTTTTCTTAGCCTAGATAAAAGTTGGATATCTCCTTCTCTTCTTGGTGATGAAAGATATTTAGATTCACCTCCTTCTACACTAATGTGCATATAATATTCTCATCCACATCAAAGTTGATTTGAACTTGAATATTCAAATCCATGGCTATAAGATTATTTTTCTTTGCATCCTTCTTGTGGTTCTTCAAGTTCACCTTTGGACGTAGTTTCCAACACTTTTCCTCAATGTGGCTATCAACATTACGATGGTTACAATGGTTTCTAGGATCCTCGAATTAATGTACAATAGTTTTCGTATTCTTATCCTTCCCCTATTTCCACTTCTTTTTCCCTCCTTAAAAGCTTTATGGTGCTCTTTTTGTTTGGAATCACTTGATTACTCTTTCTTGCGGCCTATGCTTTCCAAATATTGTCCCTATATAGATGCTTTGTCCATTGTCCTTTGCTCGAAAATAATCACTTTCTTTTGTAGATGACTATGTAGACCCCCCGGCTACTCAAGATGTACCTCTAGGTTCTTGAGATAGATTCCCAACATGAAGGCCATCTTTCTAGACTCGATGATGTACTCGTGTACACTCTTCCCCTACCTCTACTAGAGGTATTTCCATTGGATCCCTTGGTCCTCTACATACTCGATAGGTAAAATTGGGACCTAATGAGGATTTTAAAGTCCTCCAACCTTTTTACTAACAAATCACCCTCTAGATTAAGTGTTTTCTTATGGCTTTCCCACCAAGTTAAAGCATGGCCCTGTAACTTCAGTGTAGCAAATGAAATCTTTTTCTCTTCGTCTATATGGTGAACATTAAAATAAACTTCTAATTGCTACAACCAATTATTAACTTTTAATGCATCAATCTCACCTTGTTATGGCTTTATGTCCAGTCTCACTTCCATATTGAATAGGTATTATGAAGGGTTAACAACACTCAAACTCAACTACTCTTTCTTGGGCACTTTCTGTGACTACTTTTCTAGGTCTTCCTGATCTCTTTATTTCCCCTTCAATTGACCTTTCTACTAGAGCTTATGTTCTCTCTTAATGGTCCAAGCTTGCTTATTAGAGTCGTCGTAAGGAGATTCATATTGTGATTGATGTCAATGATTTGCATTTCCAACTTCGCAATTCTCTCTTCTGCCAAATCATGAGGACTATTGTGAACACAATAGTTGTCAACCATATTTAAAGTTATGTGACTTTATTTTTAAATTGATTCTTAGATCCCCTACAACTTACCACAAATACTAAAAAGAAACCTACTCTTATACCTTTTAGGGCCTAAATCTACCTCAGGCTGAGAAAGGGAGGTCTAGGGTAACATCAAACCACGCTTAACCTGGTAGCTAGCCCTACCAGGTCGGGAGAGGGCTCTCTGCTTGTCAATCTCAAAGAAAATATGACAATTAAGGCTTGAGATGAATGATATGAATACTAATTTTAGGCTAGGTATGTTTGCTTAGAGGAATTTGTTTGATTTTAATGGGTTGAAACAACAAGAGAAAGGATGATTTGGACTATGGAATCGATGTCAGTTTCTGCCGGCAAACCTGGGGCAAATTAAGTGCCATGTTCAGCCAAGTGAAGATTGTAAATGTGAGAAGTATAAGGGATAAATCCCGCTGCCCTGCAGGCATCAAACAAAGGATGGATCTACAACAACAACTTTATATGAAAGAGAATAACGAGGTTGCTCAACAGAGCATCTAACAACGGATGAATTCTGCTAAAACTACCATTACAACTAACAACAAAATCATCATGAAAGGAGCATCATTATGGATGAATTCCTAACATATCACTTAGATAATGCTAAAATAAATAAGAAAAACATAATGTGTAAATGAATTACAGGAGAAAAAACATATTGAACATTTAAGCACCATGATGAATCCCAGGCCTAAAGGGCAAAAACTGCTTTGTTATGATATTCAATAAAACTTTACACAGTCCAAATGCTTCTTTGTGTTGCAAAAATACAACCTCTACACTATGAAATTCATAAAATATATACATTTTCTCATCCTTTTACTTAGGGAATTGAGCTCAACCATTTTCTTCAAAATAGAATCAGTTACATTAAACTTGGACCGAATTTCTGAAAATAGGTGTTGAATATGAACTCGTATCTCTTAAACCATAGCACCTGTTACAAAAGTGTAAAAGATTTTTTTAGATACAGTCATGTTGGAGAAAAACCTCTCTCAAATTTTGGAAATTCATTTCTAGTTGCTCGTAATATGTGCCACAAAATCATCTCTAAAACAGAAAATCATTAAAAATTTAAATCTGTGAAAATGAGTTGTAAATATTTAGTCACATATCCCAATTCATTACACCTATGAATACACTGAAAGAGGTTTTTGTTATATGTCTCATGGTTAATAAAAATATCCTTGGTTTTTGCAAAATTAATTTCCATATGTTGTAAAATGGCACCGCACTAAAATGACTAAAAGAGTAAAATAAATGAAAATTTTGCTTTGTTTTAATGCAAGCTCCAAATATCACTGTATATCTCCCACATAGTAGCACCTGTGCATAAACGGAAGGAGGTTTTTTTATCTGGTATGTGATGGAAAAAAACCTTTTTCACTTTTGTAAAATTATTCTCCAAACTAATTTTGTTGTAAACTTTTCCCTGTGTGCAGCAACTAACCTCAAAACATGCATAACCAAGAATCACTCATTCATTTCGATCATATCTTCTGATCCAGAAACCGATTACAGGAGTGTTATATACCGTTGGAAATATTTTTCCGAGATTCTTCTGATGGAAATACTTAGGATATGATTTGCACTGAAGATCATGTGCAAAACATCTCTGAAAACTAGACATAGTAAGAGCCCATTTTGATCCTTGGTGACAGGCTGTGAAGACTGGAACTAACATTGGCCTTATTGGGGATGGAAGCTCCTTGGAGGTGTCAAGAAAATTGTAGACCAAGTGCCTCATCCATTGGGAAATACGGTCAAACAACTTCAAACTCAAAAGAACTCATACCAATCCAAACATACACATACTACAACATGTACATAACAAATACCATAAACTAAAATGTTGCCTTTGGAAGCTTATTTATTTACACAAACCTACCCTAATTTTTTGCAAAATCAATGGATCAAGTGATGTTGTAATTCCATATAAACCATTCAAGTAACTGTGACAAAGATGCTGCTTGGAAATGCTTGAACCAGGACACAACTGGAAATTCTTCCAGCAATATATACCCATAGTACCTCTAGCTCTATAAAAGGCAACCTAGTTTTTCTTTCAACTTAAAAATATATTCCATATATGTTGTTATGGGATCATAGAAACCAGATTCTATCTGTTGCCCCAGCTCATTAACATATGCTCTTGGGTGGAGATTGTCACATCCTCGCTGTAAATCATAACATCCTTCAATCCAACCATCCAAGTGCAGCCTTATCTTTTCTTCTTTGGGAGGGGGGAGAGTTTCCAAGAATTGTTTAGGGTCTTCGAATTCATGTGATTTAATTTGAACATCCAATAATTCAATTTCATTTTCCAATCTTTCAACCACTAAGCCAAGAAAACAATATTTATTCTCAGGTGTGAGTCGGCTAGATTTCAAGCTAAGAAACAATGATGTTAAAAAACTCTGATCAATATGAAATTTTGTTATCTCATCCCTTAAAATCAATAACATTTCACTAGATAATGGATTTGCTACATACCCTGTCATCGATGATTACCATCAGCGTTCTTAAAACTGGATTCTTTGGCAGTGAGGTTGAAGCTCAGGATCTTGAACATTGGAGTCATCATGTAGATGATTTCAGTCATCATATGTGTCTGACTATTGTCCACCATCAGCAATCAGATCTGCAACTTAAATGATCTTTCCCGGAGAAGATCTGTCACCTCTTCCCCAGTGGAGTCGCCACTATGTTAGTGCCTAGATCTACCTCAGGCTAAGAAAGGCAGGTCTAGGGTAACATCAAACCACGGTTAACCTGGTAGCTAGCCCTACCAGGTCGGGAGAGGCCTCTCTCCTTGTCAATCTCAATGAAAATATATTAAGGAAGGCCTAAAATGACTGATATGAATACTAATTTTAGGCTAGGTATGTTTGCTGAGAGGAATTTTTTTTATTTTAATGTTTGGCTGCTGGATTAGATGGGGAAGGCAGCGTTGGGTCTGAGAAATCAACACAGATTTGCAGAGGTTTCTATGGGGCGAGGTAGGCAAGTGTTTTAGCACTTTGAAATGAGTGTAATGGTGAGTCTAAATACTGGTGAGGAGCTGGAGAGGGCATGCAAGTGTCATGAGTCCTCTTCAGACAGTACAAAACATGTAAAACTAAATAAACTCCAAGGCAGAGCACTAAAACACCAATGGATTCTACCTTTTACACTTGATTCATTTAGTTATGCAATATAAAAGAGATGATGGCACACATAAACACAAGATTAACTGAATTACAGAGAAGAAAATAATGCTAATTCACATTACCACAAGAATCCCACAAAATACTACAAAACCCTTGTTTATTTCCTTGCCAAACTGCAAAAGTGATGTACAATAATCCTCAATGCATCCACAAGAGTCCAACCTTCACAAACGACTAAGAAAGAACAAGATATAGGCATCAAACCACCTATGCTAGCCATCAGGGGTCGAATCCATGAGTCAAGGAGCTATTTCAACAAGATCTAAATTAGGAACTGAAAATAGGCAGTGGAACAGCTTTCCTCTAAAACTATGGAAACTGATTCATTCAGCTCAAAACTACCTAAAACTGATGTATCTACCTCCTTAAGTAATTTTTCATCATTTTTACATCATAGTACATTAATTTACACCATATTACATCATTAATTTGACCATGAGAGAAGAAAAAGTCAAACTGGTAGAAAACTAGGCGAAAATCTGAGTTTTTGAGCAAAATTGGCAAAATTTTCCTTGATGCACAGCGCCAATAGCCTGAGGCATAGCGCAATTTCCAAGCTGAGTTTGAAGGCCTTCCCCTTCACCAAATTAGATCCAATTTGGCTTGTTGGAAAGCTCTATTTGTCTACTTTCTAGGACAACTATAATTTTTAGATTTAGTGTCCATTTGCCCCTTCAAAAATCAGTTCTTCCAAGATTGCTTCCTGTGGGTCCAAAAAGTGGCAGAGAGGGCATTTTTGAGGTGTTTTTTGCCCTTTAGGTGACCTATATCTCCTCCAAAATTCATGAAACTTTCTGAGTTTTAGTAATTTTTCATGAGGAATCCAAAAATGCAAGCCATTCTACAAAATTCCCAACCAACTCGCATCAGAGTAAATTTCCTGTGTTTTGCAATTAAAATTTATGAAATGACAAAAATTTCTCCAAAATGCTTCAAAATTGGCAAGAGGCAAGATTATCAATTTCTTTGTTGAGCCAAGGAAGCTTCAGCCAAGATTTTAATTTTATCTTGCTCCTTTTTGGCTTTTAAGGCTCTCCCTAACTTGGCTTTTAGGCTTCTTATCCTTGTCTTGCAAATTTTGTTCTGGGCCAAATAGTGATAGGCCATGTGGTGCAACATGTTCTTCTCCTTATTAGCCTTATCAAGAAGCTTATCAAGGTGGATATTCACTCTTTCCAACCATGATTCTCGGTCAGCCTCTATTTCTTGCTATAGTGAAGTCAGTTTGATTTTCCTTCTTTTTGCCACTTGTCAGTTTTCCCTTATGGTTTGCAGCTCCATAATTGTTTGTTTTTCCTCCAATTGCTTGTTCTGTTGCTCAAGGTAATTAATGATCCATTTAGCCCTCTCAAGGTCAAGTGATAAGGCTTGGATCTCAACTTCTTTCTCCTTTATGATCACATCCTTGAGTCTTGAGCTTTGGGAGCCCAAATCAATGTCCTCTTCCTCAACCAAAATAAAATCGTTGTCTTGGCCTTTAGAAGGCCCTTCATCATGCAATGGTTGCTTTCCTCTGTCTTGTACCTATTTTGCTGAAGAAGAAGGAAAAGCCCTTTTCACCCCAGGTGAAGATAGCATTTTCTTGTTGTCCGGTGAAGAGAATGAGACCCCTTCCACCCCTAGAGGAGATAATACATGTTTGGCAACTGCAAAACGTCTTCTTGTGCCCTTTTCATAAGTTATAAACACAGGAATGTGAACCTCTTTAGTTCTTCTTTCATGCTCTCTTTGTTGCCCAGAAGGTCCACCTTCCTCTTGAGGTTCTGCAAAAATTTGAGGCCCCTTGAAAATATCATGGGCAATGAAGGTTTCCCATGGCACTCCCAACTGAGTGAGTTGATGCACAACAATAATCTTGATGACGGCAAAGTGATAAATGCTATTAAGCTACTGTGGGTATGGTTTTCTCTTTGCAAGCATAGTCATCCTCTCTATGTTTTTGCAAATGAAGTATGGAATACTCATCATTCTAACCCTGGTAAAATGCATAAGCAATTTGATATGATAGGCATAGAGTCTGGAGAACCTTCCCTCACATGTGAAGTATTTAATGATAAGTTTCATTAGTGGAACATACCAGTCCTCCAAAAACTTAAAAGGAAACACCCTGCCCAATTTACTATGATATTTGGCTTTAATGTAGGGTTCATAGTTCTATTTGCTAATATTCTGTCTTTTGTTCCATCTTTCCCCCACATCTGGCATCCTAGTTGCTTCTGCAATAATGGTTGTAGCATGCAAATGTAGCAATTTTGAGGGTTATGGCACGATTTGGAGTGATTTAGCAAGTTCTGGGCTGATGCGCAGCGCACTAGGCCCAATGCGTAGCGCCCGTTCAAATTTACACTACAAGAAAGCCTCTAAAGAGCAGTGTCAGCCTGATGTGCAGCGCATTACCTCTAATGCGTAGCACCAGGCCAAATTGCTTGAAAAACAGGGGTTTTTTGTCTCCTTTGCTCCAAATCGCGATTTTTTCTCTCCAAGGGTATTTTTCACAATGAGATGGCAAATGGCACTCCTTTCACTTTAAATATGAATGACTTTAAATTTTTACTTATTCTCAAACCCACTTTTCTAATGTCAAAGTCACTTTTGGTCTTGAGCTCTGTTTTTCCATTGAAATTGACTTTTCTTAATCATTTGGTAAACTAATGCATTGATGCTTGTGTTTTTGTCTGCAGTGGCTAGAGTTGGCAAGGTGAGCAAGGGTAGCAGCTTTGAACTTATTACATATACAAAATATTGAAATTACATGAAAATGTTGTACATAGAAATAAAAACTCTATTTTACCTCAAAACAACGTTTTGAGGTAAAAACCACTTATTGAGCATATCATCATTGAAATTTTGATTTTGTGAACTTATTAGACCTCCTCATGTGCGTGATGAATCTTTATTGAGTTTTTTGCTGACCATGGTGACAAACCCTAGACCTAATGAGACCTAAAACCCTAAAAATGATTTTTGCAAATGTAATGACAAAAATGACTGTAAATTACCTGAACATGTGAAAATAGGCCAGTAGGTAAATGGCATGAGGGAAATTGACAATGAACCACTACCGTCAGTTGATCCATGATCTAATGGAATGTAGCTGATCAGATGGGACACCTAAAATGCATGCAAAAAGAGAAATTTGATCATTGATGGAGGGATGAAGATACTGACACTAACAATACCAATATGATTTGTAAACTACCATGTATACCCTACTGGAATATTTTGTCACAATAACTTTGATGAAATAACTGAAATTTATACTATGAAGGCTAATTTTCCTTTAGATCTCATATTCTTTAATAGCTAATTTTCTAATTGAATGAAATAGTTGAAATTTAAGAAATAGAGAACATAAATAAGCAAACATACACACACACATGCATACACCATTCACAATAGATACAAGTTTTACCTTGGTAAACTTTTATGGGAGAAAACCCAACTAGAAGGTGAGGTTGCTTTGCTCTCTTTTCTTTGGTATGAAAATATGTATGTACAAAGGAAGAGGTACTCTCTATCAAGTTATCTAAGGCTCGTGTCTTGTAAGGATACTATAGAACCTTAACCCCCTTCGTTATGCTCTCTAGCTTTCTACTCCCAATTTCTCTGCTCAACTATGGAACAAAATACAACAACGTAGAATGGAATACCCACTCCTCCTGGTGGTGCGGTATTTAACATAGTTCGATAGCCAACCATGGGTAATGTTTGACTCCCTCTACTCTCAACTAGAGTTACGATCATGGACCTTTTAGAGTCTTCTTGAAAATCCAAATGTGGCTAGCCCTGTTTGGATGAGTAATGGGGTTTGATGTGGCATCATCTCATACCATGGCATTCCACACGGTAGGTCAACTTTTGGGAGGCATAACTTTTGAATATAAACTCTAATTAAGACAATTCTTGCATTTTTGGAAATGTTTCTAAGTGCATATTAGTGTGTTGTGGTTTGGCATTAAAGTGGAGAAAATTTTACCCCAAAAAATGTCATTTGATGCCTCAAAATGTCTCCAAAAGGTTTTAAACCCCAATTCTTCAAACAAGGACCTATCATTAAAATGACCCTACAAATGATTCCTCCATTTTTTTCCCACTCTATAGATGAAAAATAATATAATAATCCAATCCAAATCACAAATTTAGTTGAAATTCCCCAATCATAAGTCTATCTCATGTCATCTACATATTTAATATGGAAATGGAAAATATAGGCTCATGTGGATTTGTGATGTTTTACTTGCATTAATCAAGATTAGAAAAGAAATAAAGAAAAAACTAGTGAACTAACATATAATTAAGCATATTAGTGATACCCTTTTCTTTTTACACGAATAAAAAAAAAATACCCAACATAATAAAATAGTAGATAATTTGAACTAATGACAAAAAGTTCCAACATATTATAGGGATACCATAAGCCTCAAAAAATATAAGGTATACATACGCATTAATATCTAGACATAGCCTAATAACTGCAAAATAAAATAAATAGAGTCCAAATATTGACTTGTTACATATTCCATAAATTGTCATAGACCATTTTTGCTAAATAGAATCCTCGTGCCTTCTTGGCCCACGTCACGCCATATTCATTCTTAAGTTTGATATGAGCATGATTCAACTCCATTAGAAATACTTCCCAAGGATGAATGAAGTCCTTAGAAAAACAACAAATCGTGCACAAACATATTCTCTGCTACCAAATTAAGTTAGTGAAATGACTCCCTATTTGATTTAGAGTATATCTGCCTATATCTTGCAAATAGTGAATTAATTCAATTGGAATAAATAAGCCCTTACACATCGCATTATTGCATTAGAATTGGCCTTTACCTAGGATCCATTGCCTAGGTTCCAAGCCAAGTAATTTACAACAATAGAAATGCCAAGGTCAAGGTTTTCCATTGATTTGAGAAGTTATGGATTTTTTCGCTATCAGTGGTTATCTAGTCCTGTAAGGTCCATGGTGCTATATACTTTTGTACAATGATCCACTTATGCATTATTTCTTTAGTGATAATATTCCAATGAGCTTTTGATGTTAAAGAAAGACAAAAAGAACATGAATATTCTTAATTACCTATACTCCTAGCTCATTAGGTTTAGTTATGGATTTCCAATTAGTAAGGCGAGAATAAATGTCATTACACAGATATGGCCTCAAAAAAATTATTTAACTAAGAACAAACAACCATCTTTGGAAAGCCATTTATTGCTCAAAAATAAAATCTCCCTCAATTTTTTTCTTGTAACCATTGCCAATTATTTTTTAAAAAACCACTAAACCCTGAATATTTTATTTTTATTTGGAAATTTGGAATATGAAAGGGAACACTCCCTATAGATTTTGCACTAGATTTGTAGTAATTTCATGAAATACCAGGGCAGATTTGTGAATGCTTATTTCCATATTTGTGGGCATCTTATTGTGTTGCAAAATCTCCTTATAATGTTTTCCTTCAACCATAAAGCCCAAACAAAATAATGAGATATCGTCAATGAATAATTGAATGACCAAGTGAATTAGTGCCTCTAACTTTGATGCCTTGAATAAACCTTTGTTTGTTTGTCTCATTAATCAACCAACTTAACCCCTTAGTTAGCATTAAAAATAAACATGGAGATAAGGGACATCATTTTTGTAAGCCTTGAGAAGGTTTGCAAAATCTTGTGGGTAGATCATTGGTAAGAACTACGTAATTAGTAGTAGTCACAAATCCCATGATATAGTTGACTATAAGAAGTGTGAATCCTTTATGGATAAGAGGTAATTTCAAATATAACCAATGAACCTGTCATAGGCTTTGGATATTCTAATTTTATCACCGTAGAAAGGATATGATTTGTCATAATTGAATGCAATCCCTCTTGTGTAGTGTCTATAGCTTCGTGCATTTGGAAACCTTCTAGAAAACCAAATTGTTTAGGGGAGATGAAAGTGGAGAGCAACTTCTTCAATCTGGTATTAAGTACTTAATTGAGATAATCTTATAGACACAATTGTAGAGAGAAATTAGTCTAAATTTGTCAAAACTTTCAAGGTAGTCAACATTAGAAATGAGTGTTGTAAAAGTTGCATTAAATGAACCTAAAACCTTACCATATTGCTTGACTTCTTCTACCACTATGATTAGATCTTCTTCTAAGAGCATGGATAACCATAGAAAGAACCTGGGAAAGTGAGTGACACTTTAACAATCTTTGTAATGTTATCCCTTTGTGGATTTTTGTAAATATTCTCGAAATGCATTACTCCCAACTCAACTAGACCATGAAAGTTGCTTACTTGTGACCCCTTGTCATTTTTAATACCCCATCTAGTATTTGCATTGTTGTTGTGATTAGCAAATTTGTGAAATAATTTTCTTTTTGTCACCTAAATCAAGCCAAGTACCCCTACTTTTCATTCTCCAATCCATCTCCCTATCCCTCATCAACTTTGCTTACCTAGTGTTTAAATATTTTAAAGCCAACACCTCTTTTTCATTAAAATTAACATTATCATTACTAGAGAAAAACTCCAAGATCTAATTTTCAACCTCTTTGAGAAGACTATCTATGTTCATGTTACTCTCCCTTACCTAGCTAGTTACTTTCGCTTTGGCAACCTTTTATGAGACAACAAATTGTTCACATGCTATGTTAAGAGTTGAATCATAGGGCCCCCATTATTTAACTAGATTTTGGAAACATTGCCTCATCATTCTGTTAAGGGTTATATTTAAAAGGGGTCCCTACCTTAGGTTTATTATGATATAATATCAATATAATGGGGTTGCTAATAAACATCCAGTAGAAATAATCTAGGATCTACATCTATCAATCCCATGTCGGGATGCATTTGACAAAAAAATTTCCTAGTTCCTTAGAAATACCTTTAGCACCAACCTTATTGTTCCTCCACATATGTCCCATTGTGATGGGCTGAATATCCACCAATCCAACTTATTCAAAGTGAATTAATATATAAATGCTAGAATAATTACCCCATGCCTCCTTTATACTCAAGGTAAGATTTAAATCCCCCCCACAAGATTAGCTTACATTCATGGAAACATTATAGTTTGAAAATATATTCCCAAAAGTTCTACTTATCCTCGTAAGATCCATATATGTTTAGTATAGATATGGGCATGCCCAAAATCTTGCCAAAGAAGTTTGTGCATAGACCTAACAAAATAAAATAGGAAATTACCAAGGTCAATTGTTGATTCCACATAGTAATTAATCCCCAAAAAATTCAAACAACATCTAGGGCTAGGAAATCCCAAACCACACATGGCTTTTTCAAGTCACCCATAATTGAATCTCCCTTCCCCATGGTATCTTTCAAGATTAAAACTTCGATATTCCTCCAAAATCATATTGAGGACAAATTACTCAGGCCAATCCCCCAAATCCCCAATGTTCAAGGAAAAAACATTCATTTCAAAATAGTGGCAAGGGGCTCCCTAATGGGGATGAGGAAACCAGTGCACGAAGAATCACGTGGCGCATGTTTATAAACAATTGGCATAAGGGTGAAGGGTCGGCCTCCTCGCCCTCTTAAATCACCTGGCATACGAGGGAGAGTTATGGCGTCCGTGTGAGATACCTCAGCGCCTCGACTAGTGCGGAAAGTAATGATCTAAGACACATGATGGGTTATGGAGAATTGATTTGCGTTGGAGTTTCAATATGATTTCACATTCCCTGTTGGTATTCTGCTTGCCAACGAAGGAAGCATCGCCGATTTTTCTAGGCATGGTGGCAACCCCAAAGTTTCCTCCCAAAGTCTTGAATCTACAGGTTAATATCCTTCCTGTTCCAGGGGCGGTATCCCATGTTTTTATGTGCATGCGGATTTCATAAGTGCCAACTAGTTTGTATTTCCAGTTCATTTGGAAATTGGAAGTTGTGGGTAATTAGTTTCTTGGAGTTTGGTGGAGGCAGTATAGTTGGCGGTGCTTCTGGGGTGGTGGTGGCCCTGTGCGTGGTCCTCTTTCATAGGTTGTTGGGCCTATAATTGGGTAGCTCAGATTCTCAGTGTATGGATTTCTGTGTGTTCTGGGTCGAAGGGAGTTGGGTCCTTGAAGATCTTCGTGGTTGCTTGTTGTTGGCACAGTTGGGGAGGCACTCCTCGTAGTGCTTCGGGAAGGTTTAGGTATTACTCGACCCTTCTTCTTCTAAAATTTCAAAATTACAGTGAGTTTATGTGCCAAAGCCTATGGTGGTAAGATTGGTGGGGTGGCGGAAGTCCAGTAGGTGTGTGTTTCGTTGCTTCAGGAAGGGAAGTGTTAGCTCTCATCTCTGCCTGGGTGGCTGGTGGTTTCAGCCTTGGGTGAGGCGAGCCTAGTGGTCAGGGGTCGAGCATGTTTGGAAGGATGATAGTGGTTCCTGCATTCTTAACTTCGGTATTGATAGTGTTGTTTCTGGTCTAGCCAGTAAGAGACCATCTTCATGGCGAGAGAGGTCCTCCCTCCCAGCAAAGCCTGGCTCGACTACATTTGGGGAACCAGAAATCAAAATACAATATTTGGATCCAAGAGTGGAGGCATCATGGGCTCGCGGGGTGGTAATACAAAGGGGTGATCCCAGCGTAGGGTGGTTGGTGTGCGAGGTGGTACTGGAGGTGATGACTTGATGACACAATGTGGGGGGCGGTCGCAACAACCACAATGGAGTGGTGGCATGTGGCGTGGTGGTGTGGTGGCATGGGAAGGCGTGGTTCTGCAGGGCGTTCGGCACCTAGTGTGAGGGAAATTAGACATTGTTGTCTAGAGAATTGTCATGAGTTGATACAATCCCTGTTGGAGCAGTACGACTGAAGGGATCCGAAGAGAGGAGCAATTTGAACTGGTAGCCACCTTGGACGGAATGCACTACTTCTAGTGCTAGGTTTGAGAGCGAGTGGTGCTGGTCTGGTGTGGATAGAACCTTCTATGGAGAAGTTGGAGATTTAGATAGCTCACTTCGAAGGCCATGTCCAATGCTCCTTCCGTCCTCTTCCTCCTCCTATGACAGCCTCGGACAACCCAACTTCCATCACGTCGAATGACTAGCATGACTACATGTGTTCTCTTTATGCTACTTGTCTTTTGGTGTCTTTTTCCTTCTCGGTTATGGACGATGTCCTTAGTCTCCTTTTTATTTTTTTGTCATATGTTGTAAACGGTGGTCAACAAACCTAGTTTGGTTGAGACCACTTGTTTTTTTGTTAGTCTTGTTGTACATCTTTTTTTACGAATGAATAGAATTTTGACTTACAAAAAAAAATAGCAGCAAAGGGCATTCTTTCTTTAAGAGCCCTAATCGGTCTTTGTCATACTTCATTGATTTTCTTAATTTCTTTCTCCAAATCTTGTTTAAGGGAATATTTTTCTAGCCATAGAACTAGTCCTAAAATCTCTCATAACCTCTTTACCCAAAAATCTAATCACCGAGTCAACCACTTTTTCCTTTCCTTTCTATGGACGCAACTAATATTGACCCCCACCCCTTAACAAGTATCATAACATTTCCTCAATCCTCCCTCAACCAACAATGTGTGATTAAAGGAGGGATCTATGTCACACGTTAAAGAGATAGCCATTCCCTTACCATCATAGAGGTATCCTTGAAGCTAGTGATCCTAAGCTTTTTTATCCCTCCTAATTTAACTTCTAGGATATTTGGGTATAGTAGGGTTTGGGTCACTAAGATATAGAGAATGTGGATTGATTTGTAACACTAATGAGGAAGGACCATTTTACTTACCATTGTAATTTTTCCTCTTGGGAAATACGTATCCATTGTACCTTCAAATAGAGGTCATGAAGGGTTGTTCAAAGTTTGTTTGGTCTTATGATTTGCTACTTGCTTATAAGTTTCCTTGGGACTTGGAACTTGATGTACTAGAACTTGAATATTACCCACCACCACACCTTCACCAAGAGTAAACATAGAAAATGGAATATCACCACAAACCTTTTGGTTCTAAACCCATGTTGAGATTAACTAGATTGCAAATTCCAAGAATATTTCAAAATCTAATGGACATGAGTGAATTAAATTGTTTGACCTTGCTCATCTCAATCAAATTCTAGAATATTTCTGAAATTTGCAATCAAGATAAGGATGGCCTTAGACCCAACTACTCCTTCAAAATCATTATTCCTCTCAAATATTTAGTCCCTATTTAGAGAGTTTTTATATTCTTTCTTCCTCAACATTTCATGGACAAAGGGTAAATTTTAGACTCAAACAACATGCCCATGAGTATGGGAAGGGGATTATTGATAGGGAACATTAACATAATCAATAATCCATGTAAAATTGTGCTCTCCAACAAACACTTCCATAGAATCAAATAGGCTCTTTGAAATTTCTATTTCCACAAAAAATTGAGATATTGACCGAAAAGCACTTTATTTGTATGAAGTATCAACCATGACAACATTTCTAATAGATTACCTATAGTCATTAAAATAAAGTCATTCCAAAGTTATAAATATAACCCTATAATATTTACCTATACTAGTGTACTTGAGGGCACTTCCACCCAAGGATAAAACAACGATGTTAGGGATTCAATGCTAAGAAACAGTTGCCTTCAATCCAGTACGCCACTGGGATTTTCATAACATCCCCTTCCAACTAAAATATGAATCAGAGCCAACCCAAAGTTAAAATATGAAAGATAGCTCCATAACTAACCATTAGAGCCTAAAGTCTTTGAATCTAGACATTTAAATGTTTCGTCCAGAGTTAGCATCCCTAGAATTTAACTGCAAAGTTTTTACCCATTAGTTGGATAATTTGGTCCACATCTAGATATTCTCTAACCACTAAGCATCTTCCTCCCTTGTGATGTTTCAAAACCTTCCTTATTTTCTCAATCCTTACACCTTCTATATAATCACCTTGAAACCCATCAACAAATCTATATCTAGGTAACCCCTGACAAAATTCGGCACCATCCACCTCTTCAGCCCTGGTTAGGGCTAATAACTTGGCTCAAATCCTTTCCAATTATTGAATCCTCTCAAATATCCCTATTAAACCCTAAATATAGAATATATTTTTTATTGTCATCGAATGCTTTACCACTTCCAAGAGCATTAACTTCCCTATTGGCCCTATCACTTGTTTGTTGTCCAGGAAACCTTCAACCATCTAACCCATAATGCATGAGGCAACCTTAGGTACCTAAAAATTTGACAAATCCATGGGAATCCAACCCAATTTTCATAAGGATGCTATAATTCCATTTCTTGTCTCTTATAAATCACCCTTTTGCAACATAAACAATGTCTTCAATGGCGATGTGATATTAGGATAAGTGACAAAGTTTTGTCTTCAAACAAAAAGTCTTCAAAATAGTTAATGATTTAATATTCTTTATTCATGATCTTTTGAAATAAAGGCTTTCCCACCAACTAGACCCTAACCCCAGCATAACCCCTCCAACCACCCTCATTTATGAATTAATGGTTAATTACATCTATGTTAATAATCAATGCACCACTTATTACAAGTCTATAATAAAAACCTATTTATTATTGACGTGTTGTGCAAAAACTAACTGCTCCATTATGATACTTCTATCTAATTATGTATGTAACTATTTAATTAGGGTTGAATTCCAATGACATTGAATGGCTATGTTAGTATTTGTTATCTATTGATGATATTTGGTACCAAAGTTCATGAAAATTAAGTTATTGGCAACATACAACAATATCCTAATCATCTTGAGATATATAAAAAACAAAAAAAAAAAAACAAAACAAAAATAGACATAATTACTAATGTATAAATAAAATTTAAATAACATACTACACATGAATAAGGGAGAGTAAATATGAAAAAGGGAAAGCAAACACAGTGTAATTTCTCAAATTTAAAAGTTTGCATTAATGAGAAGATCTAGCATGACATAGAGAATGGAGTCTGAAAGGCATTTCTTTTATCTAAAGCACTAGTAGTGAAGAGTGTTTGGAGATTCATTAAGGGGGGAGGATTGTGGGCATGGATGACAAAAGAAAAATATTTAGGAGTAGATTCCATTATATATTGGATTACGGAGTTGACCAAACTCTCTTTGAATGACACAATATTCTGGAAGGAAATGTTTCAATCTTTCCATGTCATTGTTTAAGGAATAAGATGGAAAATAGGGGATGGTCCTCAAGTTCTGATTGAAAATGATTGATAGATAGGTAGCTAGGATCACCATCTCCTTCCTCAGTAGCTAATTACCCAAATTAACGAAGGAGGGTTGTTTTTCCTTAAGCATGTAACCATAAATTTTGTATTGATAGGTCCCACCGAATGGGTATCTGGTGATGATCTCGATTTGGAAAGGGATATGGGTCGGATATGGGACAACTACATACATAACCTTCATAGTTCCTTTATAAGACTCAAATGAACCAAACTCCCTTATTTGGTCACTTGATCCACATGGGACTTATACTGCTAAGGCTGGTTACATGGACCTCTAAGATAATATTCACTAGTGACCTCCTTGGTGAGGTAAGAAGCTCTATAAATTAAAATTCCCCCAAAAATCCAAGTTTTTTATGTGTCTCCTCCTTAAAAACAAGGCCCCAACCTAGGACATCCTTTAAAAGTGGTTATTCCACAGTCTTTGGATATGTCTCCTTTACAGGGAGGAAATGAAATCCATCAATCATTTGTTTATCACATGTGCTTTTTCTCTACCTATTTGGGCTAACATCTATGGATATCAAGGGCCATCCTACAACTGGGAAGGTACCTCCATTGATTTGGCTCTTCAGTGATGGTTAAGTTCTCGACAACACAACAAGCATCGTAAAGATCTTCCATCAATGTTAGCATGGGGGATTTGTCTTGACTGAAACCAAGCTATATTCAAAGAGAGAACTCCTTCTAACACTAAAATAGTTATCCAAATCCTATCTATTATAGAGCCTTTTGCTTTCGTAGGAAACAGTCAACAACATTCCCCACCCCCTTACTAGCATTCAAAAAAATTATCCATGGGCCTTTTTTGACAACGCATCTCAAAATACTCCTACTATAGGGGGCACACGAACATACTACATATAAAAGATCATCAATGTCTCTTTTGCTACGAGTATTGGAGAAGCCATCAATAATTATGTTGAACTCCTAATTCTATATTTACTCTTTCTCCTAGCTACTAAAAAAAGAATTGATCGAATTCGCATTTCTATAGTAACTCACTTCTTGTCATTAACTAAATGAATGACACTCACAAAATGCATCACATTCACCTATACCACCCACATCAAAAGATCCAACATCTCATAATTGGTTTCTTTCACATCAATTTTACTCATGTCTACATGGAACAAAACCATACATCCTCTCAAAAGTGGGATTAGACATGGATAGAGTCATGGAAAATCCAATAAGATCAAGATGTTGAGCATTCCAATTATATTAAGCTCCCATGAATCAATAAAATTACATAGCTGGTGGAGGAGAAATTCCCATTTAAAAAAAAAAAAATAAGCTTTTTTTAAAACCGTTTTTAGATTATTCTTGAGATATAGAATGGAGTAAATATGCAATTAGGACAACCACTATGGTATGTCATGAAATAAAAAGCATATAAACCGCTACCATAGATCCATATAGTCAATCTATATAGCTAACAAATGTCTTGAATACCTTCATATATTGTTCCACTAACTACATTGCGCTAATAAAAAAAATACACTTGACACGAATTAAAATAGCACCGTGTGTTTTTCGATGTTTAGAAGACACCCATATAATACAACCATACATTAAAAAAGTTCAAAAAAAATACACTTGCAACATTAAAATAGTATCATGTGTTTTTCTATGTTTAGAATACACAAATAGACAATTAAATGTGCAACATTTATTAATTTATATTTTAAGTAGTTGAACTGTGGAATAAAGGAGGGAAAAGGATTATTCTACAATATAATATTTTTATTCTTTAAAAAGAAATATCTATATTATTTAAAAATATTTATTTATATTATTCAAAAATATTTGTTTATCTTTAATATTACATTTGGTTGGATTTTAAATGTTCGGTGGAAATTAGTTTAATTATGTATTTTTTTAACTAGAATGAGAATTTGTATTTATATGAAAATCTATGCCCGAAACACATAATAAAAATATCAGTGTGATTTTTATAAAAAATTATTTTATGAGTTTAAGATGAAAAGAGCTAAAAATCAATTTTCACTCAACAATAGAAGAAGGCGTTGAGATCTAATACTAGACTTTCTAAATCTTGCACCTACTACTTCTTGAGAACTTGAGTAAATTCTTACAAATTGCTTACACAAGATGACACAAAAATAAAACATTTCTAAGATTTGAGAGAAATTGACCCACCACTAGATCCACGAGAGGCAAGAGAATATGTGGCATCAGATTTGGGATTTTCTTGGTTCAATCTTCTCTACCTCTTGTTAAAGTAGGAGAAGAACGATGATTATTCTTTAAAACATATGAATAGGAAGGAGAAGAAGGATGGAGACTAGGCTTCTCGACATTCTTTGCTCCATATTTATCCTCTTTCTCCTTTGTAGGAGGGATTTTGTTAGAGGAAGACTTTCTCTCAAAGCATGATTTTTTGTTCTTTGGAGATTCTTGAAATGTGATTGGTTGATAAACTTGGGCTTCCTTTCCCATACACACTGGATCTAGAATTGGTTAATCAACATGAATGTCATCATTCATAACTTCAGCCTCTAAGGAATCCAAAACTTCATATATGTTACTAAAGGAACATTATTGGTGAGAATTTGGCTTACCAGCCTACATCTTCTTAGACAAATGTTTCTTGTGTTTTCTTAAAAGTGCCTTGAATGATCCTTTTCCATCATTACTCTTGGGAGATGGTGGAGGATTTGAGGAAGGTTGAGAAGTTGAAGCCTTAGGAAAACTTTTTGCGAAGTGTCCATATTGATGACAGAAATTACAGTTAAAAGGAACATGCTCGTAATCCAGGGCCTGAAGGTGGGATCATCCATCCAAGTCAAGTTGAATCGCTTTAGAAAGACCTTTCGAAAAATTCATTTGAACAAAAATTCTAGTAGAAGAGAAGTTATTACCATTTTCCATAGAATATAAATAAATCGACCCAATTTATCTCCTATAGCCTTGAAAATACCTTCACCCCTACAAACAAGGAGGATATGTGGTAATTTGATCCACATTCGTGCTGAAGAAATTTCCTTCATGGGATTGAAATCTAAATACCATTGGGTGAGAAACATTCATCTGGTACCCATGAAATAAGGCCCGAACCTATAAATTTGATCTTTATCCTCCTGGTTTTCAAAAATAAAAGCATAATACCCATTTCCACAATAGTAAATACCAACTGGTTCACGATTTACCATGTTAGAAGTAACCCATTCGTCATCAAATTCATAGCCAGGCCAAAGGCCAATAAATTTACCTATCAACCTTCTTTCCTTTAATGAAGTCACATTATTTTTTACGGATGAGGAAAACCCCATGCCAAGAGAGGGAATTGACTCCATCTTTTCCACAAATTTTCTTGGGAAATCCATTGAACAAGTATTCTCAACCCTTCATGAGCTAGAAAAACTAAAATAGACTATATTGTGGAAACAGAAATCAACACTAGAACTAGCAAGCAAACTTGCGCACAAACTATATTTGACATGGCTAATGTTGTCACCAAAGTTGATCAAAGATGTCATGGAGGAGCTACTAGTATATCATGCTTCAATGTGACAGATCAAAACTCCCCTAAACCCCTCATTATAACCATGAGCAGGAAATTCGATGCAGGAAAATCCATGAGTAGGAAGCCACTTCACGAGAGCCTCACCAATAGGGAGGATGGCGACGGTGGTGTCACACCATAGAAACCAGGTGCAATAGGATTTAACCTAGCCATTGAAAGAAGGATTCCACAAATATCTTCATCCTTTCTTTTTAAAGTTGTTCCACTTCAAAATTCTACAAAAAATGTGTTCACCTCACTTTCTTCCATAATAGACTGCTTGTATAGCCCAATGTTTGGCAATGGAGAGTAACAATAGCTGGATCTCGTGCTCCACTTCCCTCGTATGTGGTATCCCTTTAGGATCCTAGAACAAATCCATGTATCCCTATAGCAACGATTCTATTTGTTGTTTATATTTCTTAGTACACCTTTTCCAGTGATGCCTTTGCTCTTATTGACTCTTCTACAGATTGATTTTCTTTTAAAAATAGTAAAACATATTTCTTGCTAGAACTAATCAGTTTCTTGGCCTAGTTGGCAGTTACCAATGAAATTTTTTACTTTCCTTTGTGTTTTTGGTCGTGAAATATTAACTATCCTCGGTGAGGCATTATTGGTTGGATCTCTGCATGAAGGTTACATCTCGCATGCACATATAGGGACTTCCAAACAACACTCCACATACATCAAGGGGAACTATATCTAGTTCTACTTCTTCAATAAAATCAACACTAATAGCAAATCTAAGCTTTCACTATTTTTTTTACCTTTATCAGTGCATCCTTGTTTACCCATCCTAATGGATATGAGCTTAGATGATCATGGACTTCCAATCCCAATTTTTTGACCATGTCTACTACAATGATATTTTCCTTTGATCCTGAGTCCAACAGAGCATCAATCTTGTTCTTTTTAACCTATATCTTTATATGGAAGAGTTAAGTCTTTTCGTCCTCTTCCTATTGTTGGAGGCTACTTAGATTCACCTCCTTTTGTACTAATGTATAAACAATCATCTCATCAATATCTGAGCTACTTTCAACCTGGTTGCTCGAATTAGTGGCCATGAGTTTCTACTTATCATTATATTTCTTTTTGTTCTTCGGGTTAAGCTTAGGAGTAACTTCCATCACTTCTCCTATGCATGACCGTCAATATTATAATGGTTGCAGTGGTTGCTAGGATATTTTCACTGGTGTGTTGTAGCCATTGTCTTGTTATGTTCCCCCCTTTCCACTTCTTCCCCTCCTTAGAAGGGTCCTAATGCTCACTTTGTTTTGATCCACTTGATTTCCATTTCTTCATGCCTATGTTCTCCAAGTATTGTGCATGTACACAAGCCTCGTCCACCAATCTGGGCTTGAACAACATCACTTGCTTCCGCATATGTTTGTGAAAACCCCCCAGATACTTGAGGAATACATCTAGGTTCTTTTGGGAGATACCCAGCATTATGGTCATCTTTCTAAATTTTGTGGTATGCTCTTGTACACTTTGCCCCTTCTTCTGTCTAAAGTAGTGCCACCGGATCCACTGGTCTTCTAAACACCCAATAGAGTAAAATTGTGACTTTACGAGGGTTTGAAAGTCCTCCTGCTTAGTCACTAGAGGATCACCTTCCAACCTCAAAGTATTTGTGTCACTTTCCCACTAGGTCAAGGCATGACCCTTTAATTTTAGCCACACAAATGAAATCTTTTTTTCTTCTTCTATATGATGAACATTGAAATAAACTTCTAATTGATGCAACCAATGATTTAGCTTCAAAGTGTTGATCTAACCTTGATAAAAATTAATGCCAATCTTCACTTCCATTTTGAATAGGGAATGTGAGTGGTACATGGCACTTAGATTGAGTTGATCTTTTTAAGGTTATTTATTCAACCCCTACTAACGGTTTCTTCTCAATCTCCTGAGCTCCCCTATGATCGGAACTCTACATTACAAACCCCATCTTCTCTTAACATCCCAATTTTATTGGTCAAGGCGACCATGAGGAGATTCACATTATGGTTTGTCTTTGCAACTTGTGCTTCTAGCTGCAAGAACCTCTCCTCTACAGGATCAGGAAGGTTATTCACAGATTTGTCAGCCATGTCTCGAGTTTTATGACTTTTCACTTAGTCGATCTAAATCTGCTACAAATATCCATAATGTACCCAAAGAAACCTGGCTCTATTACCAATATGATCTGTAAATTGTTATGGATATTCCATTGGACAATTTGTCGCAACATATCTGATAGATTATTCTTAGAAATCCAAAACCTACACTCTGAGGGTTTATTTCTCTTTAGACTTATGGATTTGTAAATTACTATTTATTGAATATGCATGCAAATTATAATTATGCATAAAATATGGAACAACAAAATAAAATTCACAAAACACAATTGACACAAGATATATCATGGGAAACCCTTCCAAGAGAAAACCCAGCTGGAAGATGAGGTCTCTATTCTCTCTTTCTCTGAATAGAAAATTGAAACAACTACAAAGTAAGGCTTTTGGCTCACGAGCTACTACAGTGCACAAATATTATATATATTCTCTCTCCCTATCCCTCTCAACTACTCTACTAGTTTATGGTACAAAATGCACTCAAAAAGAATGGAACCCCTTTTCCTCTTAGTTGCCTAGTTATAACACAACCTGATAGCCTACTAGTGGTTAGGTTTGACTCCTTCAACTCTTAACTAGAGTTACAATATGGAATGTTATAATGTCATATTCATCATGGTCACATGGCTAGCCCCTTTTCCATGAGTAATGGGGTTTCCATGGCATCCTCTTGAATTATGGTGGACAAAACAAGAAGTCAACTTCAGAGTGGCATAACTTTTGCAAACAGACTTCATTAGAGGCAATTCTTGTGTCATTAGAAAGGTATTTGTCTCTAAACTGGGATAAAATGGTGTCACACCAAAGAAACAAAGTTTTACCTAAAAAAAACACCATTTGATGCCTCAAAATGCTCACGGAAGGTTTTAGACCCCAATTTGCTAAGTTGGGCCCCATCGGTAAAAAGGGTCATGTGAGTTGATTCCTGCACTTTTCCATTCTGAAAGCATCAAGATGGATGAAAAATAATATATGATTCAATCTAGACAAAATTTCTCTCTAGATTTTGATTCATGTGAATGTAATTTGTATGGAAGCAGAATTGGCTAATATTTTCCTTTGGTGCTACAAGGGATGAGGAAATATTACAATTGGTGCATAGTGATGTGATTGGACTTGTGTCAACTCCATCAATAAGTAAATATGTGTATTATGTCTCATTTATAAATGACTTATTGAGGAATACATGAATGTATTTCCTCAGGAAGAAACCTAAGGTCTTTGACAAATTTAAAGAGTTTAAGGAGATTATGGAAAATCAAATAAAGAAGAAAATTAATGTGTCAGGGACATAATGGTGGAGAATTATATAGAATAAATTATAGGAATTTTGTAAGAAGTGCAGTATAGAAAGCTATAAGAATACACCATGCACACCTTAGCATAATGGAGTTGAAAAAAGGATGAATGGGACATTGATGGATAAATCAAGGAGTGTGCTTAGTGGTGTCGGGTTAGAACAACAATTATGGGCAAAGATAGTGGAGACTACATGTTGCCTCGTAAGTAGATCATCTTCATTAGTGTTAGATGAAAATACTTGACATGAGGTTTGGACTGCTAAAAAATTTCTATCTTAAACATGTTAGGGTATTTAGGTGTGAATCAGTGTGATGCTTAATTACATTTTCCAAAGAAGAAAAGGAGTAATTTAGATAAGAAAGCTTAAAAATGTGTTAAACTAATGCACATAATTCATTCTAGAAAACTATCAACAATAAGACTGACTGTGGAAATCTATACTTAAGAAATGTATCTTTATTAGATATAAAGATGGTTTGCAAGGCTATAATATTTGTAACGTAGAAACTATGAAGGTTGCGTATATAGTCGAGATGTGTTATTTATAAAAATCAAAGTTGTTTTCAAACAGGAAGTCCTACCAAGGGAGAAATAACCAAAGAAGATAGAGATTGAAATGAAGGATCAATGAATTGGATTCTATAGAAGAACATGAATCAAAAGAAGAAGAACCACATACTCAAGTATTGAGGAGTTTAGTTTGGAAAAAAAGGTAGCGATAAAAGTATACTCCACATAATTTATATTTAAATTTTGCTTTGTTTATTATTGATGATGATTCTTGAACTATTAGGGAGGCAGTGGATTCAAAGAATGGAAAACTAAGGAAAAGGGCTATGGTTGAATAAATGGATACCTTGTACAAGAATAAGGCTTGGATTTAGTGGAGTTACCGATTAGAAGAAAGCCCATTGGAAACAAATGTGTGTTTATGAAGAAGTCGAATGAGGAAAGCAAAGTGGAGAAATATATTAGTAACAAAAGGTTATTCCCAAGTAGAAGGAATTGACTTTGGTGAGATATTTTCACTTGTTTCTAAGTTAACTTATGTTATATTTATTTTATCTATTCCTATTGCTTTTGATTATGAAGTAGAATAGATGGACATGAAGACAACATTCTTGCATGGGGATATAGAAGAAGAAATATACATAAAGAAACCAGAAGGCATTGAAATGCCAAGGGAAATAAAGGACTAGTATGCATGTTGAAAGAGCCATTGTATGGATTAAATCAATCACTAAATTCACAAGATGATCCAGTGGATCAAAATAGTGCTCAAAATTAAAAGTGTGTGATAGAGCTCGAAACCTGAACGACTGGATAGATCTCGACGACCTGAACCAAACGTAATTCATTTCACTCAAAACTGATATTGGATGCTCCCGATATCGCGTTTTGATCGAATTGGTAAACAACTAAAAAAATTGAAATTTGGGTTTCAGAGCTGCCTAGTGAGCAGTTCGTACGCTGACTGGGCCATGACTTGGTAGGTTGACTAGCCCTCCATCGACCAATGAATGGTTAACACTTGGCGCTGCGTGGTTGGTTCCATTTGGTGAATTTTTATTGGTTGATGGTTTGATGTGGTGACCCAATGAGGGAGAGACACGTGGACCAACCAGTGGCTACCACGTGGCCTGCTCATGTCCAACCAAAATTTTGTTATGTAGGCTAAGTAGCCCACAGGGTTCAAAGGTGAGACCTCATACAAGCCAACAAATACCTCCACAAACTCCGTTATTTTGGTTCTTAACCTATATAGTTGTTAATTGATATTTAAAGTTTGGTAAGCGCATAGGTTGGGGGAGGGGGCCAGGCTAAGCCCTAGCCCTTGGCCACCCCAATGCCACGGGACCGTAAGCAGGGGCCCAAGGGCTAGGCCTTAGCCTAGCCCACGGCCACAGCCTGCAACCTAACCTGACGGAACCCAGCTGCAATGAACCAAGCACGCAACAATTGGAGGGGGCTGGCCCCAGGGTCATATGACCCCATATATGACCGGGAGTGCAGAGAAAAAGGGGAACAACCCACGAAAACCAGCCTCGAGTCGTATGACCCACGATATGATGACCAACAGAGGAAAAAGGGATGCGAAGATCCGTTAGCCCTCGACCCTAGATTTTTGGCACTAATCCCAATCTCATGCGCCACTAATGTGCCAAAGTGCCAAGCTAGTAGGGGACTCGTCCAGAGGGGGCAGGCAGTCAACCCCATCCCTTGTGCACGTGGCCCCCGTATGGCCCTATTTTTTAGAATTGCAGGGTCATGGGAAATTAAAGTTAGCAACAATTTGTACCCGAACTGCCACGAATCTCGTCGACGCGAAGCAAATATGTGGCTCCATGTGGCCGAAAAAGGCGGAAATTGTAGGATGGATAGCAGGTGGGTGCGAATTGTAGCACAGTGAGCAAAAGAAACTTTGAGAGAGCATAACTCAGTCAGGGTCTGGCCAAATGAGGCACAGAAAGAACCAAAATGGGGGTTTTTCACTGTTATGGAGCCATTGGAGGCATTGTTTTAACATTTTGATCAATGTAAATTGATGTAAACACATATTTTTCAACATAATGAAAGAGGCCCAACATTGGAAGTTGGACCAAGAGATGTAGCCCAGGAGGGGTGAACTCTTTCATCATTTTTTGTCTTGTGTATGTTGTTATGGTACTGATGTCTTATTTATTTTCTACAAAATTGAGATAAAAATCATCTTTTATGTGTTTAGTAAATTGGTCCTCTACCCAAAATACATATAATTTACACTTGCAAAATTGTTTAAAAAATCTTCAAGTTTACACATTCATATCATTTTGGTATCGAAGCCCAGGCTATTGTGAAGATTTAATTTGTTTACAAGTGTTTTTCTAATGCTTACAAGGTTGAAGCTTAAAAGAGGAGAAGGATAACTTGTGGAGCCAAGATCTCAAATTGTTTCAAGGAAAAAAAACACTCCTCAAGTTTCAATAGTCATGGCACATGAAGAAGGTCCTAAAGATATGTTTGAAGATGAGAATACTTTTAGAAAAGAACTCTTTGAGATGTCTAAGATGGTTAAGGTTTTGTATGAGGAGAGGAATTCCAAACTATATGGAGAGAGCTCAAAACCTCATGGAGGAAAATGAGACAAACGTCCAAAACGGAATGGAGGAAATGATTACAAGCCACCACCTTCACCTCCATCATCATCTTCATCCTCATCTTCAACTTTTTCTACCCTTTCACAAACACATCCAAATTCCCCAAAGGGTCATGGTAAAATTCCTTTGCTTAAGCTTGACATTAAGTTTGAATTGCCTATGTACAATGGAGAGGTAAATGCATAAGATAAGATAATTGCATTCATCAGATTGAAGTGTATTGCAGGATCAAATAATCAAAGATGATGAAACCAAGATTCAACTTGCTTCTCTTAGATTAGAAGGTGAAACACTAATTTGGTGGGAAGCCAAAACTCAAGAGGAAATCAAGAAACATGGTAAGGTTTTATCCTCTTGGAATGATTTTGTTGTTACAATAAGAAGGCATTTTTATCCATTAGCATACATGCAGAAAGCTATTATGGATTGGAAAAACTTTAGGCAAGCTAAAGGGAAAAACGTGCAATCTTATACTCAAGAATTTAGGAAAAGAGATTTGATTTTGGGTATTGATGTCCTTACAATATACTTTGTTCAAATGCATTGGAGGATTGCATAGTTATTTGAGACATACCATTCTCGTGTTTAACTCTACAAAACTAGATGAAGTTTGTGTTCAGGCAACTCAATTAGAGTTAAAAGGGAAAAATGTTTCTGAAGAAACTAGTGAGAGTTCCTTTAAGTCTGGAGAAAAAGGAAAGGGTAATTTCAAATGAAAAGGGAAGAATAATTCTACCTTCAATATGAAGAAAGAAAAACTTACATGTAAACAATGTTCCAAAGAGGGCCATGATGAAGATCATTGCTAGAAACTTCATCCAGAAATGAGACCCAAAAATTTTAAGAACAAGGAGAAGGAGAAGATAGTTGCAACTACACAATATGATTTAGGTTCAGATTTTGTGGATGAAACAAAGATAACAACCATGGGTTTTAATGGTAAGGACATTGTAATTACTAGTTCTTCAAATTCTCTCAATGAAACTTAAGATGAAAAAACAAGAATAGAGCTTTTCCACATTAGAGTTATTTCAAAACATACTAAGATAGATACATTGTTTGATAGTGGTTCACAAGCAAATCTTATCTCAGAAGACATTGTCAAGAATTTGAATTTAGAAAACATTCCTCATCCTAAACCTTATCCTTTAGGTTGGATATGTGACAATGCAAAATTGCATGTGACAAAAAGATGAAAATTGAAATTTGCAATCATTGCAAACTTTTCATATGAGGTAGAGCTTGATGTAATTCCAATTGATATATGTGGTATTGTTTTGGGAAGTCCATATCTTTATGATAGGAGATCTATTGTTCATTTCCATGAGAATAAATATCATTTGTTCATGAATGGGATTGAGTACATTGTTAGAGCACACAACAAGAAGTTGAATGAATCTCTTGTAAATGTAGGACAAATGAAGACAATTGTTAATGCTAGTCAAAACTTTACATTGTTAATGATCAAACGTGAAGGTGTTGAAGAATTCAAAGCCTTCCAAATATATGAATCAAGTTTGAAATATGATTTCATTGAGGTTTCTAATTCATGTGATAAGATGTTTCAAGAGTCTAACATGTTGCCTCCTAAAAGAGGTAAATAAAATGAAGTAAATTTTCAGCAACATGCATCATTGTTGAACATTGGTGTGAACAAGATGCCAATGTTAGAGAGTGTCGAGGTCAGAGAGAAAATACAAAAGTAAATTGACAAAGAGGACATTGGTTACAAAACTTCTTCTTGTGGGTTTCATAATGTGTTGGCTTTGAAAATGGATGGTGCATGGTGATGGTGATCACATTGAGTCAAGAGTCGAGCCAAGTACAAGGCTAGACATGGTAAGCATCGTCATGACGACAGTGTTCAAGGTGATAATAATTTGAGATTTTTTAAGTTTCCATTGATTGAAGACCAAGGATGGAATGTGCATATTCCTTCAATGGTAGTCTTTTGTTCTGCATATCTTGAAAAAATGCAAAAAGATGTCATTGTTGACAGGAAGTCTAGGACTCCAAAATCAAGGAAAGTGATGTACTTTCATGAAAAGCTTGAAGCGACAAATTCAAGAAAAGTTTAGTGGACTGAGACTAGAAGGGTGAGGGAATTGTAACCTCATCTATTTGTTGACTGATAAAGAGCTTTTGGAGGTCCAAAAGCTTCCAATGGGGAGGAGTGATCCAGTGGATCAAAATAGTGCTCAAAATTCAAAGTGTGAGACAAAGTTTGAAACTTGAACGACTGGATAGATCTCGATGATCTGAACCCAACATAATTCATTTCACTTAAAACTGATATCAGATGCTCCCAATATCGTATTCTAATCGAATTGGAAAACAACTAAAATAAATGAGATTTGGGTTGCAAGGATTCCCAGTCAGCATTTTGTACGCCGACTGGGCCATGACTTGGCAAGTTGATTGGTCCTCCATCGGCCAATGAATTATTGACACTTGGCGTAGTGTGGTTGGTTCCATTTGGTGAATTTTTATTGGTTGATGGTTTGGTGTGGTGGCCCAATGAGCGAGAGCCATTTGGGCCAACCAATGGCTGCCATGTGGCCTCCTAATGGCCAACCAAAATTTTGTTACAGAGGATGAGTATCACATGGGGTTCAAATGTGATACCTCATACAAGCCAACAAAAACCTCCTCCAACTCTATTATTTTGGTTCTTAACCTATATAGTTGTTAATTGATATTTAAAGTTTGGTAAGCACATAAGTTGGGGGAGGGGGATGAGCTAAGCCATAGCCCCTGGCCACCCTAACACCACGGGACCATAGGCAAGGGGCCAAGGACTAGGCCTTATCCTAGCCCATGGCCACAGCTCACGACCTAACCCGAAGAAACTCAACTACAAAGAACCAGGCGCGCAATAGTTGGAGGGGGCCGGCCCTGGGGTCATATGACCCCATATATGATCGGGAGCATGGAGGAAATAGGGGACCAACCCATGGCGACGAAACCTAGATCGTATGACCCACGATATGACCACCAGAGAAGGAAAAAGGGGCACGGAGATCCATTATCCCTCGACCCTGGATTTTCAGCACTAAGCCCAGTCACATGTGCCACCAATGCGCCCAGGTGCCAAGCCAATAGGGTGCACGACCGGCAGGGGCAAGCAGTTAACTCCAGCCACCAATCACGTGGCCCCCATACGACCGTCTTTTCGAAACTCGAGGGTCATTGGGAAATTAAAGCTAGCGTTAATTTGCACCCAAACCGACGCGAGGCAAATTTGTGGCTCCACGTGGCTAAAAAAGGCAGAAATTGTAGGATGCAAAGTAGGTTGGTGCGAATTGTAGCATTGTTAGTAGAAGAAAATTTTAGAGAGCATAAATCAGCATGTTTTTTACCAAATGAGGTGCATAAATAACCAAAATGGGGTTTTTTATTGTTCTGGAACCATTAGATACATTGTTTTAGCATTTTGAGCACTATAACTTTATGTAAACACATATATTTCAACACAATGAAAGAGGCCCAACATTGGAAGCTGAACCAAGAGATGTAGCCCACGAGGGGTGAACTCCTTTGCCATTTGTTGTGTTGCATATGTTGTTATGGTACTAATGTCTTCTTTATTTTCTGCAAAACTGAGATAAAAATCCTCTTTTATGTGTTTAGTAAATTGATCCTCTGCCCAAAACACATATAATTTACATTTGCAATATTTTTTAAAAATCTTCAAGTTTACACATTCATATCACAAGAAGCAAATTTAATCACTGTGTATTTCAAATCAGGGTATCATAGTCTTATTTATTTTTTATTTTATGTGGATGATATGTTGCTAATTGGAAATGAAAAGGAAATCATTCAAACTGTGAAACCTTAGTTATCATATAAATATGACATGAAGGATCTTGGTGCTGCAAAATTCATTTTGGGCATGAAAATTAGAAGAGATTAGACAAGCATGAAACTATGATTAAATCAAAGGAAGTATGTTGAAATAATATTCCATAGATTTAATATGCAAGAATATAAATTAATAAAGGTCCCTATTCATATAGGCGTAAAGTTAACTTCAAATCGATGTCCCAAGAGAGAACAAGAGGAAGATGACATGTCCTATAGGTTTTAACCATGTACAATTAATTGCTACAAATAAATTCTTAATAAACAGAAAAGATACAATATCAAACACACACACACACACATTTCCATATAGATTTCATCCTAGAAACCCAAACCTGGAAAAACCGATGAGTTTTGTGTGTGTGTGTGTGCGTGCATATATATATAACCATCAATTGAATTGTAGTTCCATAACTGAAACTAAAAAACCATGGGAAAAACCACCATGCAACACAAAACCGCTTTCAACAAAACTGTGGGCAAAAAATAGCCTGCTTCAAACTCCCCTTTATTTGTGGTGCATATAATTCATGCAAAGAACATCACATACCCAATATGTCCTATGTTTCATATGCCAATGCAATTGACAATTTTATGTATGCAATGGTATGTAGGAGATTGAACATTTCACATGTAGTGAAAGCATTAGATAGGTGCATGTCAAAACCATGGAAGAAGTGTTGGGTAGCATTAAAGAGGGTTTCAAGTTATTTGCATGGCACAACTAGTTATGAATTGTGCTACTATTGAGCTTTTTATTGTTAAGGACTAGAGTCAACCTCCTAGGGACTTATTAAAGCTCCCTCTATGTTTTCATAGAGGTGGTACTCCTCTTTTGCATTCAAATTTTCCAATTAACTCAATAATGATAATTCAAGCATTGAACACATTCACTTATGAGTGGACTAGGTGATTAAAAGGAAAATGATAAATAATGAAAATACAATTATAATGATAATTTCAACAGTGATTCATTCCACAGTAAACATCCATTCATACACCATGAGAAAAACACATTTGAAGCAAATATATATAGATAGAAAGTAAAAGAGATGTTGTAAGAATTTTTGAGAGCTCTAAAACAATTTCATTTTTTTAATATTATAAAGAGCTATAACATAACATTCATGAGATTTCATGCTTAACAAAACTCTATGAAATCGCAAATGTTGTGCACTTATGGAAATAGCAAAAATAATATTACAGACTTGAAATTTAAGTTGAAATAAATAAGGTACCTAAATAAATTTACAAAATTCTTAATACTTAAAAGCATTTGTCCCCAAGGGACTGGAATGGTCTCATGTGGACCAATAAATAGTTTAGTAACCTAGAAGAAAAGAAAAGAATGCAATTAGGGATTGAATTTACAATTGTATAACATGATTCATAAAGCTTGATCATCTAATAATGGGATTAAAAAGAATGGTAAATTTCTTCAAGTAAAATATAAAAACCCTCACAGAATTGCAGAAGGATGACTAGTGGAATGAATCCCCTTTCTAAAATATGCTTCAACTCTTTTTAGAATATTATGTTCATCTTCTTGGAACTGCTTTAATGTTAGGTTTCTTTTCCCTTTTTATGTTAACTAAATTAAATCTCGTAACTTAGATATTTGTCCTCCAAACTAGGTTCCATTTTTAGAAGTTTATAAATTATTTTTAATAATTACCTTTTCAAAAATAAATTGCTACCAAGCTAGAAATATTTACGACTATATTTCACACATAATGGATAACATTTCAACGATGGAAATCATACCCATAATTTCCTTCACATCTCTAACTTTCCAACGAGCTCTCATTTTCCCAAATCTAACATTAGGAACTCAAGTTATGGCCTCGAAAAGCTTGCAACTCAACTATCTTTGATCTACTCCAAGTGAATCTCGGCTTTTGATTTATACGTGTGTTTTAATTCCACATGCATAGTGGTAATATACTTTAATGTATCTATAAAGATAATTTTCTTCACATTATTCATGTATTAAGCATAAAGAGTTATGGAACTTTGTGCAGTTTTTCGAGAGTGTAAACTTTTGTCCTTTTTCCGCCAACTCATTGCCTAGTCATTAATGTCCAATCAATGACCTCCAAATTTCATCCCAGAATATGTCTAGCTTCCACATGTCATAGAGAGATATCCCAAAAGAACTTAAGATATAAAAAAATATATATGAGACAATAGTAAAATAATGCAGAGGATGTGTCTAGCTTCCACATGTCATAGAGAGATATTCCAAAAGAACTTAAGATAAAAATTATATGAAACATAATAATAAAATAGTGCAGAGGTGAGCTGCTCGAATTTGGAAAATATTCTAAGTGTGAAAAGTAAAATTAAATAAAGGTAAAATTGAGTAATTAATGGCTATAGGGATGGAGTGTGATGGTAAAATTGAGTAAGTAAAGGCTATAGAGATAGAGTGTGAAGAAAGGGTTGTGTGGAGGAAAGGGCGGAAAAAGTACTTGTGCGGGGTGAGTATACACCAAAGCTCCACACATCTATGCAGAAGATGCAAAGTGCAAAGAAGTTAAGAAGATGTTAGATAACATGGGAATATAAATAATGTGGAAATATTTCTAAGTTTGGAAAATAAAATGGTTTTTCCACAAATATGGACAATAGAAACATAGAAAATAAAAACTACTTGGAAATGGAAATGGAAAATTATAATAATGGTAAGGAAAAAAAAATTAGAAAGTGGAAAGGTTATGTATGAAAGTATGGAAAATTCCAAAATAATATATAGGTATATAAAAAAAATAATGGAAAATAGATAATGGTTGACGACATAAGGTAAAATAATAAATTGTAAATGTAAAAAGTAAATGGTATAATGATACAATGGGTAATTTTAGGAAGTTTAGTGAAAATGATGTAGGTGGGTTAACTCCTCAAGTTCTTGGATCAAATTGGTAATATATTAGGAAAATGACCTTTATTTTGGATTCTATAAAGTGTTGGATATAACTGAGACATGGGGATATTAATTGTAAAGATGAACACTTCTAATTTCTTCCTTCCTAGTAACCTTTGTATAAGGGAGCACCACATCTTGAAATTGGTTTTAAACTCTTAAACTTTTTGGGTCTTCATGCGGGTCACCTGGAACATTCAAAAGAGAAAAAATTGAATTTCAATTTGATTGAGGGATGTTAATCAACAACTAACAAGGAAGACTAGGATTCGACAAAGTTTTGGACATACATGGATTTATTGATGTAGATTGGGTTGGGGATTTGGATCACAAAAGATTTGCAAGTGGGTATATGTTTAACCTATTTGGAGGAGCAATCAATTAGATGAGCAAGAGACAATCTATAGTGGCATTCTCAATTATAAAAATTGAATACATGGTATCCACTCATGTAAGCAAGGAAGCAACGCGGTTACATGGATTGTGGTAGGTATTGGGTTGGTACAACAAGTTGTAAGGATAGATTGTGATAGTAAAAGTGCAATTTTCCTAGTGAAGAACCAAAATTGTCTTTCTAAGACAAAACATATTGATGTTTAGTATCACTTTGTGAGATATATGATTGAAGGCAATGAGTTGTGACTTATAAAGGTGGACAATATGAAGAATGTTGCAAATTTGTTGACAAAATTTGTGACCACTGAGAAGTTACCTTGGTGTAGAGAAACAATGGGCATTATTGTCTTGGATTGTTAATCATGTACTCTTATGACCTCCTACTTGCAAAGAAAACAAGTGGGAGAATGTTGGGTATGTATTAAATTCTTTGCACAACTATCCCCATGTGTGATTTGTTGCATCGAGCGAAGAGGGGTAGTATTAAGGGAGTCATAGGGGGTTAGGAGACCCCTTACATGGGTGTTTGATAAACACATCTGAAAACAATTGGGCAGTTATTTGCATCTGCTTATGGTGGTTTTCAATATATGATTTTCGGTTTTAGTTGTTTTAGGGTGTATGGTGGTTCAACCTATGGTTTTGTAATTTTGGTTAAGTTATTATGGTTGTACTCTAATCCAGTGTTAATGGGTTGATATTTTATGGATGTAACGGGATATGCATATTTTATTGTAACAATGTAAAGATATAATACTTAAAAAATAAAAAAATAAAATAAAATAAAAAAATAAAAAATAAAAATAAAATTAAAAAAAAAAATAAAAAAAATAAATAAAAAAAATAAAAAAAAAATAAATAAATAAATAAATAAATAAAATAAAATAAAATTAAAATAAAATAAAAAAAATGGTTTTCCTAGTTTAGGTTTCTAGGGTAAAATTTATGTATTAATGTGTCTGTGTGTGTCATTGCACCTTTTGTATTTTATTAAGAATTTGTTTGAAATAGTTAAATGTACAATAATAGAACCTACAGGACAATATGTTGGTTGGCTCCATGACTAAAATGTTTGGCTGTTTTATGTAGAGACTTATGTCCTCTAGATGGCTATAAGCCCTCTATTCTCCCCTTATTCATAGTGTATCCTACACACGATACAACTAACTAACAATGGTAATATTAGATGCCATGTTGACTACAAACTTCTCTTCTTGATCCTCCTCCAAAGGTATGAAAGGATATGATTGCTAATTGACCTTGTAAGTCTTATGAGGTTTGTATTCTTCATATAACCTTACTCTCATCCCCTCTATGGAATAAGTTTCATTTCATCATTGATATCTTTTCTATTTGATCTATCAAAGGTTTTTCTCCTATGGACCATTAAAAAACTCCACCTCCTAACCTACACTATGAAGATTATTCCAAATTAATATTTGTGGCTGGTCAACTAATGTGATTATAAAATATATGAGGAATTGAATTCAAATGCTAACCTCCAAATTGGATTCCTTGAGGCTTGTATCAATGTAGTAGAGTCTAAAAAGAATTTATGACATACTTTTACACTCTCTTAGTAATTATCATTTATCTTTATAGACTCTCAATGTTGAAACATTAATAGTATGTTTGTTTCCCAAGGATCAGGAATAATCACCCAACAATGAAATGAGTTAGTAAGCAATGTAATAAGTTGACAAACAATGGCACATATACACAATTAAGACAAAGATTTTACCCTGGAAACCCAATTCACGAAAACGAAAAAATATATTTCAGTATATTTCTTTCTAATGTTACAATAGAATATGTATATCCTAAAATATCCATAAACCCACGATCTGTTAACCCTTAATTAGAATAAAACCATAGTTCCTTACCTGGAATTACAAAACCATTGGTTGAACCATCATATGCTGGAAAATTGCTAAAAGCAAAAACTACCAAAAACAAATGCAAAAAACCACCCATTTTTTTTACGGGGCTACTACACCCAATTCAACGAATCACATGTGGAGCTAGTCATGCAAAGAATATAACACATACCTAACATTCTCCCACTTTTTAGTTTCTTTACACATATGTGGTCACCACAATACATGATCAACAAATAAGGCCAGTAATGCTTGTTATTTCTCTATACCATGATAACTACCCATTGCTCACAAATTTTGTAAATGAATCTACAACATTATTTAAAATGTCCATCTTTACCAATAGAACCTTCTTTTATTCAATCACATCTCTCACAAAATGATACTAAACATCAATACGCTTTGTCTTACAATGATAATCTAGGTTCTTTGCCAAGAAGATTGCAATCTAATTATCACCATTTATCCTCACAACTTGTTATACCAACCCAATACCTGAACATAATATTTATAACCATATTGCTTTGTTGCTTTTGTGAGTGACTTCCATGTATTAAGCTTATGTGGTTGAGAGTTCCACTATAGACTTGTTGATCAACATCATTTTTCATCAATGTGAGTTGTAAGATATTATTTTCACTGAGCTCACACTGAATTCTACATCATGCATTCCTCATTTTTCTCTATAAAACACTCAAAAGGCACCTATATATCATGAGAGTGTGGAATACCTTTCTTGTTCACCTCCCCACATTTCATCAATCCAAATGACTTCTTCTATGTAGCTCATAGGGACCTACAAAGCTTCATACTTGGTCATTTTTTGATTCACCACCTCTATCTTTGACTCAACACATCTACAATGTTGTATGACTAAGCCATATTAAAACCACTACCAAGAGTCTCATTGGTGCATATTCATGTAGAATACTATAAGAGCACCCAATAAACCCCATGGACATCTTCTTGATCACTCCTTAACTTAATACCGAACATTCCCCTTTTTTCATACACTCCCTTGGAAAATCTTACGTTTTCTAGGTTAAAACTATGGCATGGAAAGAACTTTAGTGATCCATAATGGACCATTATATTTTTTATCATCCATATTGATGCTTTCATAGTGTAAAAATTAGAGGAATCAAAGTACAAGGCAATTTTTATCGGTGAGTCCCATTATGGAGAATTGGTGTTTGAAAATTTCCAAAGGTAGTTTGAGGCATTGAATGAAGTTTTTTAGGATCCAAAAACTATTTCTTATTTAAGGTCCCCTAGGCATGTTCTACACTCAAATACCTTTCTAACGATGTAAGAAATGTGCCAAATAGAGTCTGTATGCAAAATTTATGCAACTTGGAAGTTGACTTTCCTGTTTTTTTAGTTGATGTCATGTTAGCCTTGTTACTCGTTGAAAGGAGGCTAGTCACATGGAGACTATGAAGAATACTCTATAAGGTTCAAAGTTGTAACTCTAGTTGAGAGTTGAATAATTTAAACTTAACTCCCAGTTGGTTGTTAGGATGTGTTATAATCGAGCCACACGAGGAAAAGGGGTTCCATTCTATTAGAGTGTGTTTTATGCAATAGTAGAGAAGAGTAGTTGGGAGTGGATAGAGAGAGAAAGAATGACACAGGGGGTTTGTCTTATGTAGCAGCCCATGAGCCACAAGTCTCAACTAACTCCATAAAGAGTGCCTTCTCCTTTGTATTTGTATTATTTCCATTCCATACAAAAGAGAGCAGATAAATCTCACCTTTCAGTTGGGTTTTCTCCTGAAAGGATTTCCTAAAGCATATCTTGGCATTCATTGAGATTGGCATGTGTTTGTATTTCAATGTTCTATATTTTTCACATGTTATCTATTGCATGCCTAAATAACAAAATCAAGAATAAAAAATATAGAATCTAAAGGAATTAACCCATCATAGTATGGATTTTAGTTTAATTTAATAAACATGTTGTGACAAACTATCTAGTGGAATATCCACAGTTGTTTACAGATCATTGAGCCATTTCTTGCCTTCAAGAAGATATGATAAGTTAATGAAATGTCCATAATTCCACTACTATGAAAACCATTGACAAAATTATGAATTTTGTTTCAATTACTATCAAGATTAAACGCATGATTACTCTATGGCAACAACATTTGAACTCGTGTTCAATTCTACATGTTTCAATCATCCTTTTCCAAATAGTAGCATGACATGTTCTCTCCATGATAAACCAAGGTTCTATCTTGAAGGTAATGGAAGAGTAAATTTTCCTAGATGAGAGAATTCCCAAAATGATTGGATAACTTTGTATGGTGCATTGCATGTCATATGAGGGGTGTCAAACTGCTTCCGAAAGTCAATGTACATTTGCAATTTTTAATGGAATGGTATGCATTTTCATGTAAATACACATGGTGACATTCTGTATGCATGCCAACTTAGGAATAGTTTTTTTTTCTCAAAGTTTTCACTTATCACAATAGAACAAGCTTGTTGTAGCGAGTTTATAACATTCAATGTAATAACCCCACTTTATTAGAGAATCTTTATTAATGCCTAAATCAACATGTGAGACAATGACCCTAGGGTCTCTAAACTTGGTCTAACACCATGTCTAACCGACTTGCACTAATTTTGGTGGATCTCATGCAAGGATGTGGTACAATAGATACACATTTAAGGGAAATGAAATATTGTGGATGGCATATCAACATCCTTGCTTGATGTCAAGATTGGAAACTAGGGCCAAATTCCATAGCTCCTATTGGGAATATTATTACATCATTGAATTCCTCTCTTCGAGAGGACCAAAATCAATATAAATATTGTCTCATTTGGATAAGTGAAAGTGAAGTTTTGAATTTATGATCTCTCACAAGTAAATTCATAAGGTCAGCCTCATGACAACTCATCAAGCCCCATTGTCACGTCCCATGACCTCCACCAAATTGTATATATTGAGGCACTTGCCCCATCATTAGATATATCTCTTTTCCTTAGAATGAAGTCTGAGATAGTTGAGTTTCTATGGAAGGTTGAAGGAGATTTTTGTTTGGGTTTACCTATGCGTCAAGGAGAACAACCACAAATCTGAGCATGGGCCAAGTCATTTAGTCTGAATTTGGTAGCATATTAGTAGGCCGAGATGGTACAATGTTTTCTAGGCTTGTTTATCAACTCTTCTCATGAGGCTGTATCCATGATTCATCTCAAGCAGATCCACAGTTAGTACAATCTTCTTAGTCAAAGAGGCTGAGAGTCCTTTCATGGGTTTAGATTTGTCCTTATGGCCACAGAAGATGATATTCATGCTTGTCATTGATAGTCGTAGTGAAAGGGATAAATCTTGATTCAGTTAGATAAAATCACAGTGGACAATAAGATGCCCTAACCAAAACATCATGTTGAATTATTTTCATGTTTAAGATTTGGATCTTCATCAGTCAAAGCCATTTTGACTTTGTATATTATACTCTCTCTCTGTTGGACATTTGATATTAATAATAAAAAAAATTGATATTGGTTTTTCCCATCTTGGGTTTTTCCCTGGCTTGTGCCACATCCTATGTATTATTTTCTTAGCTTGTCTTCAGCATCTATCCTTTATGTTCTTTCTTCAGTCACTATTAGTTTGATAATGTTTTATGGGATTGCTAACAAATATAAAATGGTATAAAAAATATATGGAATATTAACATGGTATCAGAGGTAGATGAGGACAAGCCTAAAGTCAGCCTTGAAGCAGGATTTTAGAGATCGATGGGTTCTCATTCAGATCATTGCATGGAGTTTTCTTAAGATAAATTCTGGCATTACAATTCTAGAAATTTGAAGCTCTCCTTGGATCGGAGCTTGAATTGAATTTTTGTTGGCATGTGTGATCTTCTATAGCTCTCACATATTTTTTACACTCAAGTCTTTTCACATTACCGATCTCGCTCATTGTATCTCGGTGTGAGGGCCTTGCACGAAATTTCTTAGAGGATGGATCTTGATGTTTCATAATAGCATCTCCTCGGTGACTTAATTTCAATGTCTTAAGTCTTGGCATCGCATTTCAGTTTAGACCTAACAAAGATGGCACAACTTTCTCACTCTTGATCTCTGCATTAATGCATGGAAAGGTCTCTTTGTTATATATGTTAGGCACATGTATAGCTTCATTCTCAAAACCTTTATGTTCATTACAAAGGAAGGATGGTCTATAGATTTTGCAATATATATGTTATGTGACGTATATCTCAGAAGCATGTGTCTTGGCATGTATGTCTCAGTCTTATAAGCTTATGAATGATCTCAGTACTAAGGTATGTATGGCATCACAATTCCAGTGATACATATTTTGACATAGTAATTACTCTCTATGACTGATCCTATGTTGACACTCAAATTCACAATCTATATAAATCAAGGAAATCTTGGCATATGAATTATTCTAGCATAAAAAGTTTGTAGGTTTTTGGTATGACTCTCGCCATAGAAACTCTCTCGCTCTCGCTACAAGAAGTCTCTCCATCTTGATCTCCATTGTTCTCAAGGGACCTTGCTATTTCTCTCAGTATATATTCTCTTAATTGCAGTCTCACATTCTTATATATTGCACTGGACATTATTCATCCATTCATAGGAGATCATGTTGACATAGAGACATTGTTCCTCTCCGACCTAGTAGGATTCTCTGTACATATGTGTTTCGTTGTTCATTGTATATATATATATGTGTGTCTCTGGCTCTACACAGTTCGTATGGCTCACGATGTATAAGATTTTGTTCCTCCGCATTATGTATAACATTAACACGGGTCCACTGACATGTTCCTCTACAACAATTTCATTTTGAATGAATGACATCAATCTGCATTGCTTCTTTGCGATATATATTAGCACTGATGCATAATTAATATGGCATCGAAACTCCATATATATGTAAACTAACCAATAACATCAAATGGCATCAACTTGTGTGACTTGTTACATCTATGACCGTGAAAAGAAATTCTAATGAAGATTGTAATCTTACAGAGACCAACATAAATAAACTTGTCGAACTTAAGATCTGCAAGGCACTATTGAGCATTCCTTTTTTTTATCAAGTGAGAAGACACCATGGTTGAGAATTCACTGATTAGATTCAACTCTAGGGCACATAGTTGATGTAGTAAGAAAAGATATGTTGCTCGCTCGGAACTCACTGATCCTTGCTGCCATAATTCTCACTAGCACTAGCTAGTAAGGTGCCTATGAAGAAGTGAAAGGAACAAATCTCTATGACACCAAATATCATCTCACTTCAGTTCTAAGGAATGTCAGACTTTTGCAGTGACTTCAATCTCCATAATAAGTTTAGGAGTATCCACTGACCTTTGTTCTCTAAAGCATTGATCTGTCTCATTGGTATAATTTCCTTTGCCTATCATTGATATCATAATCAAGAAAGAGCATATGCATGGGAAAATTGTTCTGGAAGTCATGCTACTATTAGCATACAATGTCTATACCATTAACATTTCAAAATCAAAACTATCTTCCTCTGGGGGTTTCAATTGAAGCAAGGTTTCCAATCATAACCCTGCAAAAGTTTTTTTTAAATGACAGTAAGAAGATCTTCATAAAGTATGAGCTTTATTTAGCAACAAGGTTAAGCCATTATTTCAGTAGTATCAATGACTTGATTCAAATATGGTAATAAGGGTAGTATCGACATATACATTTTCTTTACTCCAAGGTGTGCACAATATACTGCTCTATGGGCCTCCTTAAGGATAGTGTCTCGAAAATCCTTATTATTAGGAATATACATCCTTCCATGGAATCGTAAGATTCCATCATCTTCTAGTGCATATCCTTCAAATTTAGATTCTTTTGGCTTTTTACCCTCAAGACCAGATCTTACCTTTAAATACCAGCTATCTTCTATGAGATGTTCCAATACTCGTTGCCTTAAGTCTACTTCGATAGGTATGAGAGAGAATATCCGAGGTCTTCTACTTAAAGAATTTGCTACTACATTTTCTTTTCCCTTAATGTATGATATTCCAAAGTCATATTCACTTAGGAATTCACTCCATCACCTTTTTCTGGCATTTAAGTCTCTTTGGGTGAACAAATATTGTAGACTTTGATGGTCGCTTTTAAGTATAAAACTTCGCCCCACTAGATAACGTCTCCAGATCTTTAAAGCTAGTACTACAGCAGCTAACTCTCAATCATGAGTAGCATAGAGTTCTTCATGAGGTTTTAACTTTCGGATACTAAGAAACTCTTCTTCTGGTCAGGCATGAGATGTGATATCGCTCAATTTGTTGCAAAATGTTTGGAATGTCAACAAGTAAAAGCAGATCATTGTCATCCAGCAGGTCTCTTGCAACCTCACGACATTCGTATGACCAAATGGGAGATTATTTCCATGGATTTTATCATTGGGCTACCTCTTACTTCTCAAAGACACAATGTCATTTTGGTAGTAGTGGATAGATTAACAAAAAGTTCCCATTTCATTCCCGTAAGATATACTTACGAAGTTGCTGACATAGCGCGAGTATTCATAAATGAAATTATCAGATTTCATGGAGTACCTAAGAAGATTATATCCAACAGAGATTCACAATTCACTTCAAGATTCTGGACTTGCATGTAGTCAACCTTAGGAACTCAACTAAATTTAAGCATTGCTTACCATCCTGAGACTGATGGGCAAACAGAAAGGGTAAATCAAGTACTTGAAGACATGTTGAGAATGTATGTTATGGATCAGCAATCACACTGGGAAAAGTACTTACCCTTAGTCGAATTCACATACAATAACAGTTACCAGTGTTAGAGCCTAGATTTACCTCAGGCTGAAAAGGTAAGATTCTAGGTCCACATCAAACCACACTCAGCATGGTAGCTAGCCCTACCAGGTCAAGAGAGGGCTCTCTCTAGGTCTATCTCAGCAAATTGTATTCACTAAAATCTTGAGATGACTGATTTGATTACCGATTTTAGGCTAGGTATACGTGTGCAAGAGGTTTTTGAATGAATTGATGAATTTTTGGCTCATATGAGAAGGCGGATTTTGGGGTGTGGGGAATGAGACACAGTCCTGCAGGGATCTCGATGGGGCAAGGTAGGCAACTGAATTTGGTACTCTAAATCAAGTGAGATGGATGGATTCAGACAGAGGAGGAGTTGAATAGGGAAAGAGAAACCATGGATCCTCTCCAAACAGTGGAAAACATCAAAAGACTAAAGCAAACTTCAAGTAGAGCACTGCACTTTTCATTGTATTCTACTTACACTCTTGTTTGTTTAGCTGAGAAGAAATAAAGAGAAATGATACATATAACACATGAATAAAATTCACAAAGACATAAGAAAAGCACTGTACCAAAACAAATGCCACAGGGATCCCAAAGAGTACTGCAAATCCTGGTCTCAATTCCTTAGCCAAAATACTAATATGAGTGTACAATGAAGCTCAAGGCTTCCTCAAGAGTCCAACCATGCCAATGATTGAAAAAATACATAATATAGACAAAGCATTAGCTCATCCTTGCCTCTAGGGGTCGAGCTCACATGTTTAGGAGCTGATCCAACTGATTCTAAACTAGGAACTAGAAATCAGGCAATGAAACAACATGCCTCTAGAAACAAGGGAACTGATTCATTCAGTTTCAAACAATCTTTTAACTGATGAACCTATCTAACCAAGTGAAAATTTGACATATTTACATCATGATCCATCAGTGTACATGAAATTACATCATAATTTGACAATAAGAAGTGAAAAAGTCAAACTGACCAAAACTGGGCGAAAAACAGAGCCAAACTTGGTCAAACTGGCAATTTTTCCTCTATGCGCCGCGCCTGATTCTCTATGTGCCGTGCCTGTTTGGACCCACTTTTGGGGGCCTTCTTGGTGTTCAAATCAGCTCCAAGTAGGATTGTTGGAAAGGCTTGCCTGTCTACTTTCCAACCCAAGTGGAATTTTTCAATTTGGCCTTCATTTGCCCTGTCAAAAATCAAATCTCCCAAGGCTGCTTCCTATGTGTCAAAATAGGGGCAGTGAGGTCATTTTTTGAGTGTTTTTGACCTTTTTGAGGGATCAAAACCTGCCCAAATTTCTTGGCCATGAACAAGAAAGCATAATTTTTCATGCCAAATCCAAAAATGCTGAGTTTTTTGAATTTGGATCCTCCTAGCAAAATCGAGCGCCACATGGCGCGGCGCATAGGGCAGAATTTCCTGTTTTTTGTGCCAAGATTTGTCAAAATGCAAAAAATGCCCCAAATTTCTTGAAATTTGGGCTAATCCTTCTCTATTAAGAGCTATGTTGGGCCAAGGAAGCCTCAACCAAAATCTAAAGTCAATCATGCTCCTTTTGCCTCTTTGAAGCCTTCTTCAATTTTGCCTTTAAACTCCTTATTCTTGCCTTGCAAGCTTGATTCCTCGCCATGTAATGAAAAGCCATGTGTATCAACAAGTTTTTCTCCTTGTTGGCCTTCTCCAACAATCTCTCTAAGTGGATATTGACTCTCTTGAGCCAAGACTCCCGATCGGCGTTGATCTCTTGCTCAAGTGAAGTGATCTCCACCCTCCTTCTTTGGGCAGCTTGGCGATTCTCCCTAATGTTTTGTAACTCCATGATTTCTTGCTGATCTTCAAGCTACTTATTTCTCTGCTCCAAGTATTTTATAATCCACTTAGCCCTCTCCAAGTTGAGGGACAAGGCCTTGATGTCTATCTGTTGCTCCTGGATGATCTCTTTGAGACTTGTGCTCTGCAAGCCCATGTCTGTATCATCATCCTCAATAAGAATAAAGTCCCGCTCACCTGAAGGCCCCTCATCCTGCATTAGCCTCTTGCCTTTGTCTTGAACCTGTAGTGTTGATGCCGTAAGCGAGGTCCCTTCCACCCCAGGTGGAGATAACACTCGCTTTGCTGCTATGAACAACTGCCTAGTGCCCTTCTCAAAAGTGATAAATACCGGCACAGTAGCAGTGTGTGTATCATGACCTTCATGCTGATAAGAAGGTCCACCTATCTCATGCAAAGTCTCTGAAGGTCCTTGAGGAGCTCTGAAAAACTCACGAGAGATGAAGTCATCCCAAGTGATGCCCTATAAGCCAAGCTGATGGACAACCACAATCTTGATGAGAGAAAAATGGTAAATACTGTTGAACTGCTGCTGGGGAGTTTTGTGCTGCACTAGAGTGGTCATCTTCTCGATATTTCGGCACATGAAGTAAGGGATGTTCATCATCCGTACCCTGGTAAAATGCATGAGCAGCCTGATATGATAAGCATATAAACGGGAGAACCGGCCCTCACAGCTGAAATATTTCATGATCAATTTCATTAAAGGAGCATATTCATCTTTGAGGTACCAAAAAGGAAACACTCTCTTGAGCTGCTCAAAAAGTCGGGCTTAATGTACAGTTCATAATGTTGCCGGTTAATTTTCTGCCTCTTTTTCCATAGCTCTCCAATGTTAGGTATGTCGGTTGCTAATGAAATGGATTCTGGTGTTAATGTGAAAGTGACACCAGCTAAAGTGGCTTGATCACCATGTAAATGCAGCACAAATAGACGAGCCAACTCATGATGAAACTGAATGCTAGCAACCTTCTCACAAAATTCATAACATGACTGACGTTGGAAACAAGAGATGGCAAGAGGGCAGGCCTGTAACTCAGCAAGAGTGGTTGGATCTTCTCTGATATGTTTTCCACCTCTATGAGGCCTCCTGGGTGCATGTCCCTCTATAGGTGAGTCACTGTGGGTTTCCTCTTCATTATCATATGAAGGATCAGATGCCATGGCTGCTGGTAGATAAACTGTCTTGGAGAAGTAGGTGTTGATATGTTGAATTGTCTTGAACTATCTTTTGTGATGTGTTTGACCTCTGCCACCAAGGGAAAATAGTGAAATGAAGGACTGTGGAGGAATAATTTAGGGAAACAGGGAAATAGGGACTGTTGGGGTAGGGTTAGTTAAGGGAACAGGGATTTAGAGTGTAGTTTGGGACTTTAAGTAAGAGACTAGGGTTTGGTGCACTTGGGATTTTGGGAAAGGGAACTTGGGATAGGGGATTAGGGGATTAGTGAATTTAGGGGGTAGGATAACTTAGGGAGTAAGGAAATCAATGGACAAATGGGATAGGGGAGTGATAGAGGAATGATAGACTTGGTAGCAAATAGTTAATCAAAACCTTAGGCAACAATTTTCTTTGAGGAATTTCAAATGGTAGGGTTTGATTTTTTTAAACACTCACCATTCATCAACCACCATAACATAAACACCAAACTTGGATAAACAACATGTTGGCATTATGGCACAAGTTTGGAGCCATGGCACAGGTGTTGTCCTTGATGGCAACTCCCTTTGGTAACAGATCTCAGTTCAGGCTTTCAGAATGAAGGAAAATACATATACGCAGGTTCATCTAGACGAAGACGCGTATACACGCAGGTTAGACGTTACAAAGGCGCGTATGCGTATACACGCACTTTCACGCAAAGAAAAGCGCGTATATGTTGGAGAACTTACCTTTGGTCCGTGGTAGTTAGTCCTTGGTATTTGAACCTATGGTTTTGGACCATGGTACCTCGTTAGAAGTGTTGATCCCAAGTATTGGGTCCATGGTATTGGTTTATTATGGTTTTGTACCGTGGTATTGTGGAAGGCCTAAGACTATAAAATAGGAAGGAGATCATGTGGCAAAGGATAATCTGAATTATTATTGAATATCTGATAAAGTGCTAGATCTGGAATACTGGTAATTGGGATATGGTGCAGATCTGGATCTGAATAAAGGAGGAACCTTAGCGCAAAAAGAAGGATAAATTCTATTGATGGGTCATAATCTTTAAGTTTGAATGATAGTATCTGTGTATGATTTTGGTATGTTATATGTGGTGCTTGCTTAATCTATAACACCGATAATCTGGGTTAATTAGTGTTTGAATATCTAAAAGAGTGAATTATCCTTTATAGATCTGTACGCAGGTTCAGTGAAGCGAAGGCGCATATACACGTTGGTTCAGTGAATGAAAATAGCGTATACGCAGGTTGTTCCAAACACAGAAGTGTATGCACGCATGTTGCAGGTTATTGAAATAGCATATATATTTTGAGTTATGATCTAGCTACTTTTGTTTATTGCTGCTGTGTTCTGGGTTCAGATTTTGGTGTGTGGTTTCTGGTACTGCATTTTGAGTACAGTTGTCAGAGAAGTATCTACTTGATTCAGATCTAATTGGTGAAAAGGAGATTGGTTGATGGAGAAATTCTTGATGATTGATTGATGTTCATGGATCCAGCCTGAAAATTTACTGAAACGTGGTCCCTAGAAGAAAGAGAAAGTATGTAACCTTCTATAAGCCAGCACCTATTACTAGTATCTTGGCTAGTGCAAAAAGCCAAAAGGGGTTGTAGCTCCCTCCAGGAGAAGTGGAGATGAGAGAGGGTATGGAGCTCTCTGCAGAGTTGTAGCCTGCTTACTGGTAAAGGACTGCACCAGTACATTGTAAAAGAAGTTTCTAATTTAAAAGAAGATAGAGACGAATTGCAGCAGGTGGTTTTCACCCACATTGGGTTTCCACCTTATATCTTGTTTTCTTGTATATGATTGTCTTTCTGCTCAGTTTTACTGTTTCTGGTTATTTGATTCTGAAACACAGATTAACAATCAACATCAGAAAGACAAATTAAATTAAAAGTTTGCTTTGTATACGCGGGTCTCCTTCTGCATAGTTGCGTATATACGCAGGTTTAATTAACTAAAGTAACGTATATCATTTGTTGAGAAAAAGGAATATTTGACTTGATAATACTGATTCACCCCCACCCTCTTAGTTTTATTTCCAACACAACAGAGATGAAGGCTCTACCTACTTGTAACAAGACAAATTCGTGTGTTTTTGGCGATTTGAGCGAATTCTGGAAGTTTTTGGGCTCTTTGGCTATGTGCGCCGTGTAGCATAGCCAATGCACTGCGCCCAGCGTATGCGCCGCGCCCTTGCAAAATAACATAGGAGTCTGAGGCCCAGTGCGCCGCGCCTCCTGCCCAATGCGCTACGCCGGTAACTTAGAGCGATTTTCGCCCAATTTCTCACTTGCTCATCACAACAATCTTTGCTTTGCTTTCTCTTTGCTCTTGGAGTGCAAATGAGCATTCAAACATTTGGAGAAATGATTTATACATGGAGCTTTTCAAATTTAATTTTGCCAAACCCACTTTTATAATGTTGTGCAAATGAATTTATTTCAAAATCTATTTTTTTTTGGACTTTTCACTTCATTTTAGTTTTGTGATGAACTAAATGACCTGAGCTTTGCTTGTTTTGCAAGTGATGGAACTACTGGGGCTAAGGAAAGAAACCAGGATGCAGATGGAGTGATACACAATGAAGAAAACAAAATTTCATGATTTTTGTACAATAAAGGCAAAATACTCTGTTTTTTCCTCAAAACAAATTTTTGAGGAAAAACACATTTTCGAACACTTGATGATGAATTTTATTAATGCTGAAACTCCTCATGTGCCTGTTGGGGGTTATTGGGTGCTTTGAAACATTTTTTGGCAAAACCCTAATGAAACCCTAGACCTAAAAGATAATGAAACCCTAAATGGACCTTTGCAATCTTAAAGATAAAAAAGTGATTGTATATGCTTTTAAATGATCAAACATGAACCAGCAGGTAAATGACAATGAGGAAAACTGTAGGAAAGCCACAACCGTCAGATGATCCATGCGCCTAACGGAATGCAAATGACTGGGCGGGACACCTAAATATGAAATGCAACAAGAGGATTTGATCTCTGACGGAGGGATGAAGATATCGACACTAACACACAGTTCGATTGGAATGCCTCCATTTGAAGCTTTATACGGTAGACCTTGCAGAACACCGTTAAGTTGGGACAGGTTTGGACAGGTTAGAAGATCGAGTGATAATAGGACCAGAATTAATCCAAGAAATGGAAGAGTAGGTAAGACAAATTAGACAACGATTAAAGGAAGCACAGGATAGACAAAAGAGTTATGTTGATGCTAATAGAACTGATAGGAAGTATGAAGTAGGGGATCAAGTTTTCATCTGCATCAAACCAAATAAAAGTACTATTTTATTCGGAAAAGGGACAAAGTTGTCACCCTGATTTATTGGACCATTTAAAGTCATGGAAAGAGTTCGACCTGTCACCTATCGTCTTGCCCTGCCACCTCACTTGCATAAAATTCATAATGTATTTCATGTATCTATATCAAGACACTATATAGTTGATCAATCTCATAACCTTCAATGGAAGGAACTGCAGGTATCAGACAAGGGAATTATGTCGGTCAAACCATTACGTATACTGGAACGTAGGGTTCGACAGCTCAGGAATCGCCTGGTAGACCAAGTTAAGGTCCATTGGGACAAGTATAGTCCTGGATCAACTACTTGGGAAGATACAAAGGACATATGTCAAAGATACCCTAATCTGTGTCAATTTTGAAGAACTTTAAACTATGTTTAGTATATATTTACTTTACTGCAAATCAGAGACTCAGAACCATTTTGAATGATCATATATAAGCGTGAATTTTTATGACATAATAGATGTTTAAATTATGTTGGTACATGGATACCAAAACGAAATATGTTATTGATCTTACTAAATTATAGTTTTCAAAGTAAAGTTTAAGACATTTAAATGATTTTACTTCTGATGGGAATTAAGATATTATAAATATGTTTTATTTATGCATGCCAATATGATTAAGGATGGAAATCAAAGAATAATTACATTTTAAATGAAAGTCAATGACATGAATAGAATATGGCAAAATATGTTATATTGTAGTTGACATATGTGAATTATACATAAGTTATTTTGAATATGTTAATGCACATTTTATAAATGCGTGGACAAGTGTATGATTGCTGGTAATATCCGTTACCAAAATAACCACGTGATGACATAACCTCAGAACAATTAAGGCTCGAAGAGATTCTATGATAGGGTATTAATCCTAATTCTATTGGGAGGGGTGGAGGTATTGCCCACTTTTTATCCTCCGAACCCTAGAGTCATGGGAGGACTGTGCAAATCACGCTCTCCTGGACGTGTGATGATGACTGTTGGATGCCTACTGGGAATCAGGTCGGTATAACTGACGTTGTCACCCTTAGAGTTTATGAATGGTTAGGTCAGTAAAATTGACGCCATGGCATACTCCAGTAGAGGACGGATAGGATGGGAGCGGAAGAGATTAGGAAGGATAGGATGATTTTAGAATAGCTTGGGAACCTAGTTAGGGAAAGGCATGACCATTAAAATCATAAACCTAAAAGTATTCAAAACACCAATTTAATGGTATCCTTATTTTTTTTAAACTCGATTTACAATCCTAAAAGATGGATGAAAATTTTGCATCATCAACATAAAGCATTGTTTAGGTTCTCTTTGTTCCATCTTGAATATAACAGATAATGTTTGGAACAATGTTGACAAGGGTCAAACACCTTGGCATAATCAGACTTGAAGTTGTCAGTTAAAGGGGGACAGAGCAGATAATTCCAAGGCAAACCCAAACATGTCTCATGGAAGTAATATCACAGCATCTTCAAGATGAGGAAAGGCTAGGTGATCAATTGGACTATCACTTTAAGGGAACCATAGAACCCAGGCATAATTGATATTCATGACACATGGTCCATAGGAATATCTACAGTAAAGTAACAAAATCATAGCCAATCTTCATGACTATGCTTCAAGATATTTAGAGGATAATTGTTTTGGATGCACCTCGATTAAATTCCTTTTGAAGCTAAATCACCCTACAATCATTTGTGTGGCATATATCTCTACATTAAGTAAAGAGGTTCATAATTATAAACCTTGCAGGGTTAGTTATTGAGTTGGCAACACTTTCAGATGTTTACCTTTGTCGATATGCATTTAGTAAAAGAAGTAGTGAAATTGTGAACATAGTCTTTGTGGATAGAGTGTAGATACTAGTTATGTTACTAACAGTTGGATATTGCAAATGTCTATGATAGTAAAGTGAGTTTGAAAATTATGTGCAAGTTTGAAGCAATAGTTAGAATGCTTAGATTGCTGAGAATATTCATTTTGCAATCATTTCTAGATGACACTTTATGAGCCTACATCAGTAGGATCCACTCTTCACCAATGATGATTGATTGGATTCCTGAAGTGACTAAAAGTTTGACATTGCTTAAGCTTTCTTGATAGAATATAGCTTGAGAAGGGCTTGCTAAAAGGTATGACAATATGGTAGGGTATGATGCATAGAGTTTAAATTACACATTATCATTGAGCAGAGTGTGATTGATAATAAACTGATTCGACAAAGAGTGACAGATGAGGAACTGATTACAACAAGACTGAAGTCTATGGCTCTTGGCACTCCATTAATACTAGATGAGTAAAACGATCAGCATGTCCATTTAAGCAAACTCCGTTGTTGTATATTACAAAGTAGGATTCAGAGAATCTAGGACTTTTCTTATACCACTTTATATGGTATCATGGCATGTTTTATCTATAAAGCGGATGGATCTTATGTTGAGCAGGTTGCTAGATGGTCTCTATGCACTTTGGAAAGACAAGCATAGGCTTATGACTTCCCTGAGTAAGAGGGAGCAAGTTCAGTTAAAAACATTCTTCACCAGGAGATGCAGGAGGCAAAAATTTTACTAAGTATTGACCTCTGATTGTTGTATATACATCTATCAACTACTAAATGGAGCAATAAGGGTCCCATCAATCTAGTCTTGATATAGCTCGACATTATTCCCTATATGAAGGGATCCTTGGTTAATATTAAATATTGATCTCTGGGAGCTCACAGGGGCTTAGGGTACTTATTAAGCTATAGGGTGAGTGGTTCATCTTACCCTATTTGTGCGCTATGTACAGGGTGAGTGGTTCACCTTCCTTTGTGATACCCCTTGATGGTTGACATGTGTGTAGGGTGAGTGGTTCACCTTCCCCTATGAGTGCAGACACATGTGTGTAAGGTGAGTGGTTCACCTTCCCCTACGAGTGCAGACACATGTGTGTAAGGTGAGTGGTTCACCTTCCCCTACTGTTGATTAATATGCATAGGATGAGTGGTTCACCTTCTCCTATGGTATATGAGTAGGATGAGTCGTTCACCTTCTCCTCTAGATACCTCAATGAGAGATGCATTCGGGCATCTATTTGTGGACATGTTTGTGGGATGTTGTTCACCCTTTCCCCACATGCAGGATGCTCATTCCCTACATCTTATGGTTGACATGTCAATGAGACGTGGTTCATCCTTTCCCCACGAGTAGGATCTTTCCTATGAATGATCGGTTGGCATGCATGTAGAATGTGGTTCATCCTTTCGCTACATGTGATTGTGATGTGTGTTTGTAGGATGTGGTTCTTCCTTTCCCTACATGTGATTGTGATTTATGTTTTTAGGATGTGGTTCGTCCTTTCCCTACATGTGATTGTGATGTATGTTTGTAGGATGTGGTTCGTCCTTTACCTACATGTGATCTTGATGTGTGATTATAGGATGTGGTTCTCCCTTTCTCTACATGTGGTTGTGAATAGGATGTGATACATTCTTTCCTTACTGTTGATTGAGTATCATCCTACCCATGTAGTCTGGGACACATGGGAAGTACCTCTCATCTGGCGACTCACTCTCGATTTATTCTTCTTCATTATTCATATTAGTGTTCAACAGAGAAGAGCAAGGCATAGAAGAGATCACAAAGATGGTTCATATCGACTTGATGGCATGATGATGGATGGATTGGCAAGTGGAATTCTCCCAAATTGAGAGGGAGTGTTAAAAGATGCAACTAGGGCCAAATTCCACAACTCATATGGGGAATATTATTGCAACATTTAATTCCTCTCTTTGAGAGGATCAAAATCAATCTAAATATTGTCTCATTTAGATAAGTGAAAGTGATGTTTTGAATTTATGATCTCTCACAAGTAAATTTATAAGGTCGACCTCATGACAGATCATCAAGCCCCATTGTCACGTCCCATTACCTCCACCGAATTGTATATATTGAGGTACTTGCTCCATCATTAGAGACATATCTTTTCCTTAGAATGAATTCTGAGATAGTCGAGTTTCTATGGAAGGTTGAAGGAGGTTTTTGTTTGGGTTTACCTCTATACCAAGGAGAACACTCGCTGAGCATGGGCCAAGTCATTTAGTCTGAATTTGGTAGCATCTTAGCAGGACGAGATGGCATAGTGTTTTTTTGGGCTTGTTTATCACCTCTTCTCACAAGGTCATATCCATGATTCATCTCAGGCAATCTTCTCAATCAAGCAAGTCGAGAGTCCTTTAATGGGTTCAGATATGTCCTTATGGCTAGAGAAGATGATATTCATGCTTGTCAGTGAAAGCAGCGGTGAAAGGGATAACTCTCGATTCAGTTAGATAAAATCCAAATGGACAGTAACATACCCTAACCAAAACGTCATGTTGAATTATTTTCATGTTTAAGATTTGGATCTTCATCAGTGAAAGTCATTTGATTTTGGTTATTATACTCTCTCTTTGTTGGACATTCGATATTAATAATAAGAATAATTGATATAGGGTTTTCCCCATCTTGGGGTTTTTCCCTGGCTTGTGCCACATCCTGTGTACTCTTTTCTTAGCTTGACTTCAACATCTATCCTTTATGTTCTTTCTTCAATCATTGTTAGTTTGATCATGTTTTATTAGATTGTTAACAAATATACAATTGTCTAACAAATGTATGGAATATTAAGTGACTACCCTTAGAAAAGAACATCTTAACACTTGACCAACCATTTGAGCCCCCAATAATGAACTTAGGACGACTTTTAAAAGCATAAGTCTAAAAAAATTAACATTATTTAATTAGGCCAATGCTATAGGATTTTCATTGGGAATTTATACAATATATTTATAGCATCACATGTGCATTACACTTGATCCCACATGGGATGATGTTGGATAAGAAAAAAATTATCATTGTATATTCATAGTTGATTGAGCATAATTCTAAGGGTCAATATTGTGGTACTATAAATGTAGTGTTTTAAAATGCAAGGCACACATCGCACTACATGTTCACACATACATGTGGCCAAAATCCCACCTTTATGTTCTTATTAAAGCTTGCTAATTTTTTGGAAGATATCATCATGTTTGACGACAAGTATTTGCCCCCAACTACAAGCTACTCAAAGGATTCCTCCACTAGGGTACCATACATAATCTCCTCAACTTCAAATCATTAAAACCCCTCTAAAAATACAATTAATAATAGAGACAACGTATATTGAAGGATGTAAAGTTGGTCAAGAAGATTTTGTTATCTGTCGGATGGGTTTCTAATTTATACCATGTCCAAGGATTAGGAAAGGATAAATAGTCATGGAATACTAGAGGGGAATCATAAGTGTTCAAGATCTTATTTGGTAACAAATACTCACTATGAGAATTGGAATTGTAAGGGTTTGTCTCATCTAATATTCAACAAAGTTTTGTTGATAACACTAAATAGATAGATATGGAAGATGATGCTTACTCTAATAACCATGTCTCATACACTTCTTCATTGACCACAAGCTGATGAATACGCTCGCCAATGGCATGACAAAAGATCCTATGACCTCAAATTGACCCTTCATTGGCTTAGTATTCACCTAAGAGGTGGTATGCTTATATTTATGAAATCGTTCTTTAAGAAAAAAATTATCTTGGAGATGGAAATCTTGGACACCATTTACAATATGAATTCTAAGATCCAAGATAGAGAGGGGATCCTTCTTGACCAATGGAGGTTAATTTTTGTCAACAAGCAATGGGAAGATGGGTATATTTTCACTAATTATAAGAAAAAAGGAGTCAATCTTGCACTTGATACTCCATCCCCGTGGAGGTTCTCATGGAAATGAGATGACCTTTGCCTCTAATGATCCATATGTCTCTCCCTCCTAAAGGTTTGAAAAGGCTAAAAGTTTCATCCTTCCTATTGCAAATATGCATTTCAAAGGATATCATCTTCCTCCATCAAAATAAAAGACACCACACTTGTGCTCTTTCATCGTATAGAAAGTTTGGTGTGCTTAAGAGTTACACATTCATTCATCGATGATCAACGAGTTCACCAATGGATATAAACAAAATCTATAGATTTGTGGGTTTTAGCCAACATATACAACAATCAATATTTTTTTTTTTCTAAATGGACTTTAGAGTGCATCTTAATATTTTGTTCAAAAGGTTTCCTTGTTGAAAAAAGTTGTAGAAGGGTCAAGAGGACAGATCATGGTTCTAGGGTAGATTTGACACCTTCTTCAACCAAAGTTCCCTATGTTTAACCCAACTTCATTGTTCATCTCTTCAACCCTAAACTAAGTGAGAATGCCTAGTCTCCAAATCTTGTTTTGAAAGCAAACAAACCTTCAGGGAATTAAATAGACCTCGGGGAAATACATAAAAATAGATATAAGCCAATAGGAGAAGCATATATTCCAATGTTCCAAAGTCCATGTAGAACTTGACTTGAGTAAATGCCTACAAGATGATATCACATTGGACAACATAGGATTTAATTAGACCTAGAAGTTAAGTTATGGAAGCAATGCCTCCATGTGTAGACTTTGTTTATAGACATTCCATGTGAAGGAAGCCTACTAGCAAGAAAAGGCTTCTTCACCCCCAAAAGTAAAAAAATATTAAACCTAGTGAATGACATGATTTGATGAATAAACCCGAGGGAAATAATGCAAAGGCATTTAAGCTTGTAGCTTAGGTGAAATAACTTGTTATACCATCCTTTAATAAATCAACATAATAGACATAAATCAGAAGGAAATCTCTCTCTCTCTCTCTTTCTCTACAAATTTGACAACATCACTCTCTATAAGATATACAACCTATGCTTGTATAATGAATTAATGTCTCTCTCTCTCACATTTTTTATAAAGTTGATAACATTAATCTCTATTAAATATAAAATATATGCTTATGCTAAGCACATTAATATGTTTTTACATGTATGTAGTAGTTATTGATCTATAAATTTACCATTTTTTCTTAGGTTTTCCGAGAGGGGTCTTATGTTTCAATCCTTCATTAGATCACCCTTTCATGAATGTATCAAAATAATTAGACCCTATATTTGGCATTGAACTCTCTCTATCTCTCTCTCCAAGAAATTCATAAGAATATCACCCTTTCATGAATATATCAAAATAATTAAACCCTAGATTTAGCATTGAAATCTCTCTCTCTCTCTCTCTCTCTCTCTCTCTCTCTCTCTCTCTCTGTGCCCATATAAATTTAATGACATCAGTCTCTATAAGATATAAAACCTATGCTTGTATAAGGAATTAAAGTCTCTCTCAAACACATTTCTTATAAAGTCGATAACATTAATCTCTATTAAATATAAAATATAGAATCTCTCTCTCTCTCTTTCTCTCTCTCTCTCTAAAGTTAACAACATCAGTCTTTATAAGATATAAAACCTATGCTTGTATAAGGAATTAATAGATGATAACATTAATCTCCATTCAATAGAAAATATAAAATATATGCTTATGCTAAGAAAATTAATATGTTTTTACATATATGTAGTAGTTTTTCTTTTTGGTAAATCAGCGCAAAATTTCTATTAATCAAAAGATATTTGCAAAAATACATCGATGTAAATCAATATCCTTTGAAAGTAAATAGCTCTCCTAATCATAACAATTTGTGATCATCCTAAGATAAATTCTCCTTCAAAAACTAATTGTACCATACCTTGATATTATCTATTTAGACATTACACAAAAATTGTATCAAATGTATCCACTACTATGCTCTATTCTTTGAGTACAAGAGTGTTGGAATTATGGCTAATGTGTTGTCCTTGATGGAAACTTACTTGATACAGATGTACTCGATGTCAACAATGATAATATGATGATTATGGAGCTCATGTAGATTGTTGTAGATGCTACAGATGATATGGAAAAAGGAATGACATCCCCGTGATAGTTGGATGACAAAAGTAAAAGTTTAGGAAGTATACGCAGTTCCTGTGAAGGAGAGTCACGTACATATGTAGGTCTTATCAGTAAAATTCATGTACATAATTTGACCCATGGAATTTTGGATGCCAAGGGTCATTACCATGGTATTGGCCCATAGTAATCGAAGCGATAATGGTTATTTGATCCCATCAAAGATTACTAATGACGTTACCAAGGGATTTACCTAAGGTATTGGTTAAGGAAAATCTTATATAAGGATATGGAGGTCAAGGTGTTAAGTGTGCAAGTTATGGGTCATTAATGTGTAATATGATCTGAAACAGGGATGCACCAAAGAGCATGGAGATGGCTCAAATCTGATAGATATGAAATGAATACATATTGCTTGTTTTGTTTATGTTTGTAGCTAACAATGATAGATCTATGATGATGGTATGAATATGCATATAATGATGTGTGACTGTAACGATATGTATGTCGAGATTTGGGTTTGACAGACATTGTGTTATGCAATGAAAGTATGATTTAGTGATTTCAGATCTGGAAGTTTGTTTGCCTCGGAATGGTCGCTTACATCCGCGGATCTATCTCTATAGGGTCGCGTGTAAATTATATAAAATTTATTATATTTGTTGAGATCTGTATGTGAGTGTTATACACGGTAGTTGCATACATATGTTGATGTGTTTCATGGATATCCCGTATATATTCTAGGGTTTTGTAGTATGGTTAAATGATGACATTTGATGATCTTTGTTTTGTTTGTTGTTATTTGTCGATGAAGTCTTGATCATGTTGTTCTCTATCTAACATTTTTTATTGGGTTGGTTGTTCATGATTGGAATATTGGTTAGTAATGATGCTACAGTATCATCAGTGCTTGGTTCAGTGATTTGTGATGAGTTTAATGATCTATGAATGGTTGAGTGGTTAATTCAGTGTTGCAATGATTCATGACACATTAGTTGCTAATTTGAGATATGTACACAGGAGTAATATTGAGGAAGTGTGTATATACACGGGTGTGCTTCAAAATAGTGGTGTATACATTCTAAAGTAAATATGGTCAGGGTTTTCAGCGCTACTAGTTGATGACAGTTGATGGGTTATGTGTATAATGACTTATCTAAATGGATTATATTTGTTATGGATTGGTTTGATTTAGTAAATGGTTTGTTGATATTATAGTGATTCAGTTGCTTCAGTGATTCGATGATTTGATTTTGTATTTGGTTTTAGAGTTGTTACTTGGTTTGGGCTTAATGTTGAAGTGGTTCTAGTATGAAAATGTGATGAAAGGTGGCCTATAGATTTTAATGTTTTGATTCATGTGGATCTAGTATGAAATATTATGAAACGTGGTCCATAAGAGGATATGAGGGTTGGATTCTTCAGTAAGGGAGTTGAAGCTTCCTTCCAGTAGTAGCTAGTAAATTTGCTTCGGGGGTAGGTGTTACTTTCCGGTAGGAGCCAGTAAAGGAGATCTGGGGGTTGGAGATCCCTTCCACTGGGTGCAGGAGAATGAGTGGAGGTTGTAACCTCCTACAAGTGGGTACCTACGTGTTGGTAAGAGTTTGTGCCAGTACAAGATGTAATGATTTTTTCTTAATAATAAAATAAGAAGACAGAGACGACAACAACAATGGTTTTCTCCCACATTGGGTTTCCACCTAAAATCTTGGTGTTCATGTTTGTTGATGTGTTTCTTGTGTTTTGATGATCTATCTTCTCTTTACTGCTCATGGTTTTTGCTAAATGAATGAACGATGAAGTAATGATGCACTGTTTAAAGATGAACAGTTGATGAAATATATGAAAAGTTAGTTAACTGGATATACATTGTTTGCTTTCATTGAATTCGTGTACATACGTTGGTTGCATGAATGATAGTAGTGTATAGAAAACATATTAAGAAAATGAAAAATTAAACTGAGTTTAAAATATTGATTCACCACCTCACACCCCCTCTCAGTATTTTTCCCAGCAAAGAGGATAAAAAATAAAATCCATATAGAGGCAGAACAAAGTGATTGAAGAGTTGGCATTAAAAGAAGTATGAGATTGCCATGATGCACTATGTCAGATGCTTTGAAATCCTCCAGGCTGTGAGGGCGCCAACCACACAAAGAAAAACTGCCAAAACCAAAAGTTGTTGCGTAGCATACACTTCTTGTTAGAAATAACCACCGAAGACAGGGGATCTCCATTTGCTGGAGGGGCAGAATTGAGAGGGGAAGAAATGTTGACCAGTGGAGCATTAATCATTACAAGAGTATCAAATATGTTCCCCCGATTCAGAGTCTGAATTCGACACAATGTATTTCTCCACCCTCTGAATGTGTACAAGAATATCATCCAAGAAGTACTGAATGCTTATAAGAATACATTTTTAATCCTTCTTACATGCAAATATCCTGTAATTATCCACTTGTTTGTCGCGAATGACCAAATAGAATAGGGATTTCAACTTCTAGTAACTTGTGACAAAATGTAGGAAGTGAAACTTTCACTTTCAAAATTTGCCAGGGTCAGGATTCCATTTGAATTCCTTATTTTTGACTTCGAAGTCTGAAAAATAGCCTTTGTCCCTAAATTCTTGAAATTCCAGATTTCAAACCTCCTTTCTAACTTCTGGAGGTATTGTTTCAAACAAATTTTCCACAATGGTTCATCTAAATAAGCACCTAGAGGGAGAGTCAGACCTTGAAATGGAACCTCCCCTACAGCTTGCCATTCTCTGACGAGGTGGCATAGTCGTGCGAAGAAGTGCAACAAAAAGAAAATAAAGACAAACTTTAATACTACCCCGAGATATATTGACCAAACATAATACCAAGTTCAAAATAGGTGGATATGATGTACTTCGACAAAGAACTATATCATCACTTAAACCCATAATGCACAGAATTGGACACAACCTACAACTTCTTAAAATCCCTCTATATAGAAAGATAAATGGAATTAAAAATTACAGCACAGGGAGAATGAAACCAACTCATTGTAGGTTTTAACCCCGTATAAAAATTACCTGCATACAAATTCTAAAACAGAAAATAAACAAATACGAGAGTATAACACATAAAGCAAATAGACACAGAGATTTTCCCCTGGATCCCAAAACCGGGACTACTAGATTGATTTTTCATTATGTTCCTTTCAATGTTACAATAGATATATATACATGTTGAAGCATCCAATACCATGGATCAAAAACCATCGCGCCCAAAACCATGTGCGAAAACCATGCACAAAACCATAGGTAGGTCCACCCACCTAATATAGGGTCCAAAGAAAAAATCCTCGAGGTGTTGCTCTAGACCCTGTAGAGGGGGGCTAACCACCCCCTTGTGACCCCCCCGCTACATAGTCGACGCAATGAAGGGGGGGTAATCCCCCGGTTAACTAGGTAGGCTAGTCGTGGAAAGAATATAACACAACCCAACACTTAAGATGGAGGGGACTCACTGTAAATGATTGTGTTACACAATAGAGAGAAGCGAGAAGTGACATTAATACAATGGACAAGTAATTTTGGTAGGAAGGGGAAATGATAACCAACAATTAGGCCAAGGCCAAGGACTTTGTGACCTACACGAGACCAATGCAAAGGAAATCATGGGTAAACTTAAAATGGAAACAATTCCATCCCAAATTAAGGCCCAGAAAGCACGATAAGCTCCAATGTGACTTTGAAGAACCAAGGAAGAAAAAATTGTTAAAAGCAAATTGAAAAATTGTTAGGGTACTAGACCCCGCACCACCAAAACAGATAGTTGAAATAAATACCTGGTAAGTTGAGGCCCTATAGCACCAATGAGGGAAGCACGGCCACGAATTTGAAGACCGACCCTGAGGTTGCACTATGTAAGAACAATATAAAAAAAATTGACTTGGAATCCTTTGGAAATAAAGAAACTCTCTAGCCTCAAGTGCTTACCTCAACCGAGCTTGGATGAATAGTTGTCGGTGCACATAGGATGTCATGCCAATCATGTCAAAATAAAATGAAACCAGAGACCTTACAATGTTACAAAGTACCACATACAATTTCCACCTTTTACATCCCTGCCATTTATAATCACACGAGGAGGCAAGCCCGCATGCATTTGGAGGATTATTACTCTGCCTAGGAAAGGCCAAGGTAGGACAAGTGTTTAGTATGGCACATGTATTAAGACAAACATTCTCTCTTCACTGTGAGGTGCCATTAATTCATTTCAAGCATGCTACATCCTCTCCCATGGTGGATCTTGTCAGGCCCATTAAAACAAACCTAACCACACTAAGTGAGTCGAGGTATATGCTCTTAATAATTGCAAGAAGTTATGGTTTCATTCTTACACCACCTTCACTTGTTGAGGAGGGAACATTGTCGAACGATGAGGTTTTATTCCCATCATACTTACCTTACACGTATGTACATTGGAGAGACTCTTGTTTATTGCATGCCACATTCCCCTCCTCCTTGGATAATTTGCTAGTTAACACCCCCATCAGGGATCGTCTCCCTATAAAGTTGACAACATCAGTCTCTATAAGATATAAATCTTATGCTTGTATAAATGATTAATGTCTCTATTTCACACATTTCTTATAAAGTTGATAACATTAATCTCTATTAAATATAAAATATAAAATCTATGCTTATGCTAAGGACATTAATATGTTTTTACACATATGTAGTAGTTATTGATTTATAAATTTATCATGTTTTCTTAGGTTTTCCAAGAGGGATCTTATGTTTCAATCCTTGATTAAATCACCCTTTCAGGAATATAACAAAATAATTAGAACCTAGATTTGGTATTGAACTCTCTCTCTCTCTCTTTCTCTCTCCCAAGAAAATAAGAGAAAAATGGTAATGTTACAACTTGCAAGATCCCCAACCAAGAAATTCATAAGAAGATCACCTTTTCATGAATATAGAAAAATAATTAAACCCTAGATTTGGCATGCATCTCTCTCTGTCTCTCTCTCTCTCCAATAAATTCATAAGAAGATCACCCTTTTATGAATATATCAAAATAATTAGACCCTAGATTTGGCATTCAACTCTCTCTCTCTCTCTCTCTCTCACCAAGAAATTCATAATAAGATCACCCTTTCATGAATATATCAAAATAATTAGACCCTAGATTTTGGCATTGAACTCTCTCTTTCTCTCTCTCTCTCTCTCTCAAGTTGACAACATCAGTCTATATAAGATATAAAACTTATGCTTGTATAAGGAATTAATGTCTCTCTCTCTCACATTTATTATAAAGTTGATAACATTAATCTCTATTAAACATAAAATATAAAATTTATGCTTATGCTAAGGACATTAATATGTTTATATATATATATAGATAGTAGTTATTGAATAATAAATCTACCATGTTTTCTTAGGTTTTCCAAGAGGGATCTTATGTTTCAATCCTTCATTAGATTATCCTTTCATGAATATATCAAAATAATTTGACCCTAGATTTGGCATTGAGAACTCTCTCTCTCTCTCTTTAAAGTTGACAACATCAGTCTCTATAAGATATAAAACATATGCTTGTATAAGGAAGTAATGTCTCTCTCTCACACATTTCTTATAAAGTTGATAAAATTAATCTCTATTAAATATAAAATCTCTCTCTCTCTCTCTCTCAATCTCTATTAAATATAAAATCTCTCTCTCTCTCCCAATCTCTATTAAATATAAAATCTCTCTCTCTCTCTCTCTCTCTCTCTCTCTCTCTCTCTCCCTATAAGATATATCTTTTTACATATATGCGGAAGTTATTGATTTCTCTCTCTCTCTCTCTCTCTCTCTCTCTCTCTCTCTCTCTCTCTCCCCCCCTATAAGATATATGTTTTTACATATATGCAGAAGTTATTGATTTATAAATCTACTATTTTTTCTTAGGTTTTCCAAGAGGGATCTTATGTTTCAATCCTTCATTAGATCACCCTTTCATGAATATATCAAAATAATTAGACCCTAAATTTGGCATTGAACTCTCTCTCTCTCGCTTGCTTTGTGTGTGTGTGTGTGTAAAGTTTTTTTTGTAAATCAACACCAAATTTTCATTAATCAAAAGGTATTTGCAAAAAAAACATGGATATCAATCAATGTCCTCTGAAAGTACATATCTCCCCTAACCATAACAATTTGCGACCATGCTAAGAGCAATTCTACTTCAAAAAACTAACTGTACCATATCTTTATACTACCTATTTAGACATTACTCAAAAATTGTATTAAATGTATCCACTATTATTCTATATTCTTTGAGTACAAGAGGATAAAAAAAACATATAGAGGTGGAACAAAGCGACAAGAGAGTTGGCGTATAAAGAAGTATGATATTTTCATGATGCACTATGTTAGGTGCTTTGAAATCCTCAAGACCATGAGGGCGCCAACCACATTGAGAGAAACTGCCAAAATCAAAATCTGCTCTAAAGCATATATTTCTAGTAAAACATAACCACCAGAGACAGGGGATCTCCATTCACTAGAGGGGCAAAGTCGAGAGGAGAAGAAATGTTGACCAGTGGAGCATTAATCACCACAGGAGTATCAGAGATGTTCCCTAAGTCAGAGTCTGAATTTGACACAACATACTTCTCCACCCTTTGTAGGCATAAAAAAATATCATCCAAGCAGTACCCAATGCTTCTAAGAAGGTATTTAAAATCCTCTTTGCTTGCAAATATCCTATAGTGATGCATTTGTTTGTCCCAGATGACCAAACGGAATAAGGAGTCCAATTGTTCATAACGTGCAACGGAATATAGGAAGTGAAACTATAGCTTTCAAAATTTACCAGGCTCAGGATTCCATTTGAATTCCTATTTTTCGACTTCAGAGTCTGAAAAATAGTCTTTGTCCCTAAATTCCTGAGATTCCAGATTTCAAATATCCTTTCTAACTTCCGGGGGTATTGTGTCGATCAAAGTTTTTGCAGAGGTCCATCTGAACAAGCTCCTAGAGTGAGAGTCATACCTTGAGTTGAAAACTCCCCTACGGCTTGCCATTCTCTGACGACGTGGCATAATTGCACAGAGAAGTGCAATAGAAAGACAATAAACACAAACTTCAATACTACCCTAAGCTCTATGGACAAAACATAAGACCAACTTCAAAAAGGTGGATATGATGTACCCCGACATAGAACTATATCATCACTAAAACCCACAATGCACATAACTGGACACAACTTATTAAAATCATATTATAGATCTGAGGCTTTTATGATTTGTGTTTTGTGAATTAGTTTATGGATCCATCACATTAATATTGGTTAATGTATCAACGTTTCGAACCATCTTATGTGGTTCATCTTCAGGAAGATTAAAGATGTGAATGTCTGATCATATGAAGGTAATATGTATAAATAAATAAATGAAAACCTAAAATAGGAAGAGGAAGAATAGTAAGGAGCCGACAGGATTAAAATGCTAAAAAGATAATAGAAATTGAAGAGTTATGTTAATATTAAATGTAATTTGAAGTGACATTACGTTTAATATTAACATAACTCTTCAATTTCTATTATCTTTTTAGCATTTTAATCCTCTCAACTCCTTACCATTCTTTCTCCTCCTATTTTAGGTTTTCATTTATTTATTTATACATATTACCTCCATATGATCATGCTTTCACATCTTTAATTTTCCTGAATATGAACAAAAAAAGATGGTTTGAAACATCGCTACATTAACCATTATTAAAATCTCTCTATATAGAAATACAAAGGGAATTAAAACCGACACCATGGGGAGAACTAAACCAACTCACGATGGAGGGAACACCATAAACGATCGCTTTAAACAATAGAGAGAATTGAGAAGTGACATTGATACAATGGACAAGTACTTTTGGTAGGAAGGGGAGATGATAACCATCAATTAGTCCAAGACCAAGGACTTCGCAACCTACATGAGTCCAGTGCACAGGAAAATCATGGGTAAACTTAAAATGGAAACAATTCCATCCGAAATTAAGGCCCATAAATCATGATAAGACCCATTATAACTTTGAGGATTCAGGGAAGAAAAAATCGTTAACACCAAATCGAAAAATTGTCACGGTACCAGACCCTACACACCAAAACTTAACAGTTGAAAGAAATACCTAGGAAGTCGAGGCCTTGCAACGCTAATGAGGGAAGCACACCCACAAGTTTGAAGACCGACCCTGAGGCTGAACCATGCAAGAAAAAAATAAAAATCACTAACTTGAAATCTGTTTGAAATAACTAGACTCTTTAGCCTCAAGTGATTCCCTCAACCAATCTTGGATGAATAGTTGGCGACACGACGTTGTGCCAATCATGTCAAAATAAAATGAAACCAAAGACCTTACAATGCTACAGAGTACCACGTAAAATCACCACCCTTTACATACCTGCTATTTATAATCACACGAGGAGGCAGACTCGCATGCATTTGGAGGATTATTACTCTACCCAAGAAAGGCCAAGGTAGGACAAGTGTTTAGTATGGTGCATCTCTTAAGACAAACATTCTCTTAGCATTGTGAGGCACCATTAATGCATTACACGCATGATACATCCGCTCCCATGGTGGAGCTTTTCATGCCCATTAAAACAAACCTAACCAACACTAAGTGAGTCGGGGTATATGTGCTTAACAATTGTATGAAGTTATGGTTTCTATCTCCCACCACCTTCGCTTGTTGAGGAGGGAGTGCCACTAAACGATGTGATTTTATTCCCATCATACCTACCTTACACATATTGGAGAGACTCTTGTCCGTTGCATGCCACATTCCCCTCCACCTTGGATAATGTGTTAGTCTAACACCCCCATTGAGGAACCTCTCCCTATAAAGTTGACAACATCAATCTCTATAAGATATAAAACCTATGTTTTTATAAGGTTGATAACATTAATCTCTATTAAATATAAATATAAAATATATGCTTATTCTAAGGACATTAATATGTATTTACATATATGTAGCAGTTATTGATTTATAAATTTACCATGTTTTCTTAGGTTTTCCAAGAGAGATCTTGATCAGGAGCTCAAAATTTTCCAAAAAATCAAAGTGTCATAATCCTAATAAGCTTAGCTTCAGATCGAAGAGCTCGTCATTCTAAATCAAACTATGCGAATAACACTCCAATTTGAGCTTGTATGCAAAAGTTAGAGCAAGTAAAAGTTCAGGGTTGACTGGATGACATGACAAACGTCCCAGCGAATCAGGAGGTGCCAAGTGGCAGGTTGTCATTGGCCCCTGTAAATTGCATATCGTAGGTGGAAAAATACTGAAGAATAGGCCCCTGGCGTAAAGTAGGTTTCCATGCGATGCGATCGCAAATTGCATATCGCATAATGATTAGAATCGGCCCTCGACGAAGCCCAGTTGCGATGTGATTTATCACATATCGCAATCGTAGAAAATGATTGTGATTTGTTATATGGTTCTGGAAGTGATCACCGGTAGGGAAATGCAATGAGTTTTGATTGTGATAAGTCCCAGACGCAATATGTTTTCATAGTTATAATTTATAACTCATCGGGTTCGCTAGATCGATGATCACAGTTTCTAAAAGAGTGTTGGCACTCATCTCTCCGTCGATAGCCAATTTTGATTGTGATATCCGACAGGGCTATGGAGCCATAGCCTTAACTGCTGGACCACCACTCCGCATGTGACCACTCATCCCTTAACCCCAAGATAGGTGGGAATGATGGCAGAACTGTTGATTTCAATGGAACTGCCAATTTTAACTTCGGATATTGAATTTAACTGGCAGTAAACAAAATTTAGAGGAGAAAATTATTGACAGACTGGCAGAAGTCATAACTAAGGCAATTTTCAACCAAATGAGCTGAAAAAAGAGACTAGATTGCCATTTTTGGGCATTTTGAACTCACTAGAACAAGTTTCAGGAGCAAATGATCACTTCTAGATAGGCTTTTTGTAAATAGAAGCCTATGGGTGCTCTGGTCAACCAGAGTGTTGATTCAGGTTATGGAGGAGTATGAAGGTGGAGATGACCTTGCAAGGGTCTTCCAGCCTCCATGTGATTTCTGCAACAACAATTACAGTAGTGTTGTAGCTTTATTTATTCTTTGCTCTATATATCTATGGAGAAAGATAATTTTGTGAGTACTTCAAGTGGATTGTAGTATTGTTTATGTTCTTGGAAGTTGGAATATGGGGTCTTGCTGTAAGATTCATGTTCTTGCTGAAGATTTACATGTTTAAATGTAGGTTAACATGTGTATGGAATGAAAATTTTTGTAGGAAGTTGTTTCTTTGAAGGAGAAACTAGCCATTCCATTTCAGCAGCTTATGTACTCTTCTTTTCTTGATATTGAGCATAATGAGAAGGGGTCATGCCTTTAGAGTTGATCCAAGGAAATGTAGCCCAGGAGGGGTGAACTCATTTATCAATGGTTGGTGTATTACTATTTGATGCATGCTTCCATTCAGTGTTTTAGATTCATGTTTTAAGTTTTCTTCATGAAACTAACTTAATTAAAAACACATAAAATTCATGCTTTTACTTGTTATTTTGGAATCAAACCACAAGCACATTTTTATATTCTGATGAGGGGAATTAGCACATCATTACTAATCTATCCCAATTCAGATCAAGTTGGTATCAGAGCTATGGTTTTCTTTGTGCAAGGAGGAATTGACTGTTGTTTGCAAGTGAGTTTGTTTTGAAGCTCATTGAGGAGAAGGTTTTAGAAAGGAGAGCAAAATTATTACAAGTTCTACCTCTTGCAGTAGAAGCTTCAAGCAAATAATGTGCCAAGGAGGAGAGCCTGCAAGAATGTCAGAGGATGTGAAGGCTTTTAGAAAGGCTTTCTTAGATATGGTAGAAATGATGAAAGTCCTCTATGAAGAGAGGAATACCAAATTGCAAGGTGAAAGCTCTAGACCTCCAAGAGGAGAATGTTCTCTAAGGGAAGAAGGTAACAAGAATGGTGATAAACCACCATATTCTCCACAATATTCATGTTTTTCTACAACTATTATGCAAGATGCTAGTGTAGAAAGTCCCTCCAAGAAGGTAGATGGACAAGTTTGTACCTTTTGTCCACATGATGTGGAAGATGAGGTTCTATCAGCACCTAAATCTGAGGAGCTGAAAGAAGAGAGTTGAAGAGTCCAAGAGGACACATCTAGAATCAAAAGGGAAATCGAAAACATCTTCGTTTGTCAATCGAAAGATGAAGCAAATGGTAAGAATTTACATGCTTCTTCCTTATTTCAAAGTATTGACGTAAATTCATTTGCAGCCTTTGAAAAACACAGTAAAGGCATTGGATCCAAGCTCTTGACCAAGATGGGTTACAAAGGAGGAGGCATTTTCATAAACCAGCAAGGCATTAAAAACCCAATTGTAGCCAAGGAGAGGCCTAAATACGAAGGCTTAGGCTATGTTGCAAAAGAAGAGTGGTCTTCTAGTGACAGTTCATGGATATTGCGTTCCTTTTGCCATAAGAAAGGACATGAGGAGGCAAGATGTTGGGAGTTGCATCCAGAAATGGTTCCCGCTTGGTTCCTCAAGCGTAAGGAGGACTTATAGTGTAGAACATCTCCAAAGAGAGATGTAAAATATGAAGAAGAAGGAAAGTTGAGTTATTCTTGCCACGCAAGTTCCTCACGCATGCAGCGTAAGCCAAAGGACAACAAACAGAGGTATAACCATTCTGTTAATTCGTATGTTGTTCATGATGGAAAAAAACATATAGATTTGAATAACATGTTGAGGAAAATGTTTTTATGCACATTTTGCCTTTCATCTAACCATTGTGTAGATAAGTGCAATAAAGGGAAAGCAATCATCAGGAAGATGTTTATGTCTACTGGAATTGAGATTGAAAGGAGAAAATCTCATCCAAGGATAAGCAAGTGCGCCGAGAGGACCTCAAAAGAACTTATGTACTAACTACAATATCAGTGGGCATTGGGTTGAGAAGTGTTGGAAATTGTTTCCACAACTTCATCCTGGTAAGGGCAAGCAAATCATGCAAGCACCAGAAGAAGAGGCAACAAAAGAAAAAGTGGTGGAAGATGCGACCATCCCTGAAGCAGATTCAGAAGAAGAGAAAGTTCAAATAGAGGGTTCATTTACCTAGGTGGGTAAGAAATGGGTGGACTATTTGTCTAGCTGAAGTTTGTAAATTTCTATTTTGCACTAGTTGCATATCCCCATAGTTGGGTAATTTGTAAAAGTGATGTTCATAAATAAATCACTTATATGTAACAATGTTTTATTTAAGCAATTACAATGATATTTTGGCTTGTTGATCGTCAATTTGAATGGAAAATTTGGGAGTCAAGTTTATTCCATTTTGTAAAAAGAAAAAGGCATTTTAAAACTGTTGTATGAGTAGTTGCAACACATTTAGTATGTTCCAAATGTGTGTAGCACTCAAGTTCTACAAGTATTCACTATGTGAGGCTTGTTTGGGTTCATTTGGAAAAGTCTTTTAGGATCTTATCCTTGATAAGGATTTTGCAGATAAGCAATTCCAAGGTGCTCATCTTCCTAGAATTCTTCTTGGGAAGGATGTTGTTGTGGATGTCCATAGTGACATGGATAGGTGTCGGCTCATCGCTTATGGCTCCAAAGAACAAAGGTGAAGGAGAAGGAAGGACGACCTGTAGGACACTTGTGGTGCAGATAAAGTACAGATAAGTTGCAGATTATCTAAACTTTTGGAGACCAAAAGTTTTTTAGTCGGGAAGAGTGATTAGGAGCGCAAAATTTTCCAAAAAATTAACATGTCTGAATCCTGATAAGCTTGGCTTCAGATTGAAGAGCTCGTCATTTTGAATCCAATAGTGCAAATGACACTCAGATCCGAACTCATATGCAGAAGTTAGATCAAGTCAAAGTTCAGGGTTGACTGGATGACATGGCAAAGGTCCCATTGAATCAGGAGGCACCAAGTGGCAAGTTTTCATTGATCCTCGCAAATTGCATATCGAAGGTGGACAAGTAATGAAGAATCTGCCCCACACGCAGAGCAGGTTGTGATGTGATGCGATTGCAAATTGCATATTGCATAATGATTAGAATCATCCCCCGGTGAAGCCCGGTTACGGTGTGATTTATCGCATGTCGCAATCGCTGAAAATGTTTTTGATTTGCGATATGGTTCCGACAGTGATCACTGATAGTGAAATGCGATGAGTTTCGATTGCGATAATTCATGGACGCGATATGTCTTCAGAGTTGTTTTTTATAACTTGTCGGGTCCGCTAGATCGATAATCGTGGTTTCTGAAGGAGTGTTGACATCCTTCTCTCCACTGACAGCCGATTGTGATTGTGATATCCAACAAGGTTGTAGAATCGTAGCCTTAACCGCCAGACCACCACTCCGCATGTGACCACTCAACCCTTAAACGTGAGATAGGTGAGAATGATGGTGGAACCGCTGATTTCGGCGGAACTGCTAGTTTTAAATGTGGATATTGAATTTAACTGGAAGTAAGCCAAATTTGGAGGAGAAAATTGTTGAGAGACTGGTAGAAGTCATAACTAAGGCAATTTTCGATCAAATGAGTTGCAAAAAGAGGCTAGATTTCCATTTTTGGCCATTTTGAACTCATTGGAACAGGTTTCAGGAGCAAAGGAGCACTTCTGGATAGGCTTTTTGCAAAGTGAAGCCTATGGGTGCTCTTTTCAACCAGAGTGTTGATTCAGTTTATGGAGGAGTATCAAGGTGGAGATGACCTTGCAGGGATTCTCCAGCCTCCATGTGCTTTCTGCAGCAGCCATTGCAGCAGTGTTGTAGCTTTATTTCTTCTTTTCTCTATATATGTATGGAGAAAGGTAATTGTTTAAGTACTTCAAGTGGATCGTAGTATTGTTTATGTTCTTGGAAGTTGGAGTATGGGGTCTTGGTGTAAGATGCATGTGTTTGCTGAAGATTTACATCTTTAACTGTAGGTTAACATGTGTATGGAGTGAGAACTTTTGTGGGAAGTTGTTTCATTGAAAGAGAAACTAGCCATTCCATTTCAACAGCTTATGTACTCTTATTTTCTTGATATTGAGCATAATGAGAAGGGGTCATGCCTTTAGAGCTGATCCAAGGAGATGTATCCCAAAACGGGTGAACTCCTTTATCAATGGTTGGTGTATTACTATTTGATGCATGCTTCCATTCAATGTTTTGGTTTCATGTTTTAAGTTTTCTTCATGAAACTAACTTGAGTAAAAACACATAAAATTTATGCTTTTACTTGCTATTTTGGAGTCAAACCTCAATCACATTTTTATATTCTGATGAGGGGAATTAGCACAACATTACTAATCTGTCCCAATTCAGATCAGATCTTATGTTTCAATCCTTTATTGTTATAATGAAATGATATATATAACATATTAATGTCCTCATATAAACATGGGTTTTATATCTAATAGAGATTAATGTTATAAGAAATGTGATATATATATATATATATATATATATATATATATATATATATATATATATATATTATATATATATATATATATATATATCACATTTCTTATAACATTAATCTCTATTAGATATAAAACCCATGTTTATATGAGGACATTAATATGTTTTTACACATATATTCAATTATTATTATCTACTCAATAGAAATTGAGAGATATTGTATTGAGTAAAATCTATGATAACTTGATCCGAATTTAAACAGGGACGCAACAAATTATAGAGATAACGATAAATACAGAGATGCAACAGAAATAATACTTCATTTCATTAATGTAAAATACTGAAATATGCTTACAAACATAAATGGAAATAAACTAGCTTGGGTGATGGTAGCTTATCTCTGAGGAGAGATGTGGCGGCTACATGCCTCTCAACTATCTTATAATGAGGCTCGAAGGCCTATTTATTGTTGAGAAACAATGGAAAACACTAAACATCCAAAAACCTAACCCTAAGAAATGAAACGCCAAACTATGGGCCTTGTTTTGGGTACATTGGCACATCAACTTCCCGAGGTCGTAACTTTGGCATACGATCTCCCTTTGACGCGCACAATACCTCGTTAGAAATATGTATCCAAGGATTACAACTTTGGGATGAGCAACATTGGTCCATGCACCCATTTTTCTCCTAGTTTTCCCAAAAAAACGTCGTTTAGGGCCTCAAAATGGCTTCGAAAGTTTAGGACCCGAAAACTGCCAAAAATAGTAAATTGTGCTACAAATAAGGAAACCGAAAAACTGAAAGAAGCAATGGTGGGGGTCCAAGTGGAATTGGCGGGGGGCCACCAATATCCACCTGGATCATTCCTCCCCCTTTAGGAAGCAATGGTCCCCATTGCGTTGAGTTCCTCCATGAGATGAGGAAACTTCTACTGAACTTGGTCCCTGGCGAGCCACTTGCCCTAGTGAAGGAGTTGGCCTACTTTGACAACTCAATATAGTTGGATCTTCTGCTGGTGATTGTGCTTGATCTGTGTGTCCATGATTCGATTAGTTGCAGCTTGTTCCATGCAATTTGGATTTAACTCTGTTGGTGTGAGTTGTTCTGCAATGTCGGATATGTCTAGTAATGGTGTAAAGTATGGTCGAAGGCAGTCCACATTGAACATTGGCTGCAGGCCAAGGAATGGGGGAATTCTGAGCTCAAATGCATTGTATCCCACAACCTTGGTAATGGTGTAAGGACCCTATCAAAGTGGTTTGAGTTTCTGATAGGCTCCGGTAAGGTGTTCCTTTTCCAAATGCAATCAAACTTTGTCGCCCATCTGAAACTTGTGTGGCACCTGATGTTGATCATGTCACTGCTTGTACTTGACATTTGATTTCTCCATAATGTCGTGGACCTGTTGGCGGATATGTTGGATGTGCTCAACGAAGTTGTTCTCCTTATCTATTTTAGAATGGACATGAGCCGAATCTGCTTGAGTAGCTGCAAATGGCATGGCCACATCAATGGGACATAGTGGCTAGAATCCCAAGCCCACACGAAAAGGGTTGTGGCCAATCGAGCTATGGAGATCCCGGTTATAACTGTGCTAAACATAGGGGAGGATCTCATCCCATGTGCATGGATGCTTTGAGTTGTACATGCGCAAAATGTGTACGATCATCCTGTTGACAACCTCTGTCTAGCCATCAGTTTGGGGATGGAAGGTTGTGGACTTAGTGAGTTTGCTGTCCAGCATCGAACAAAAACTGGACCAAAATGTACTGAGGAACTTGATGTCCTGATCTGAGATGATAAACTGTGGGATCCCAAAGTGTGCCCACACTCGTTCAAAGAAGAGTTTAGCAGTGGCTTCTGCTATGACATTCTTCTTGTAGGCCGCCATAATGGCCATCTTTGAGAACCTGTCGACGACCATGTTTTGGGAATATTTAGTGTTCTTGGACAAATGCCTTATCCTCTAGACTAGTAGCTAAGTCTAGAAACAACAGTCAAAGCATTCTCTACCTTTTATATAACCAACAGATTAAATAAGAGAGAAGAGAAACCTACTTGTAGCTTTCGCTTGCTCCTTATCTCCCTTGACCGCTTCTGTCACTCCTTTCCGTACTTAAGCCGCTTGAAAAGTATCTACACACGGACAGAGACAAAAACCAATCAAAGAATATGATAATGATCTATTGATTAAACATAACATGGAATCAAGAGCATCATATACATATGAAAGCATTAACTGATAACACAAACATAAGGAAAAAGATTTGAAGACCTTATTGATAAGAGGAGTAGTTACAACCCATATTTGCTTGATTCAGTGACACTCCTCCAATTCAATCCCATCCTCTCCTCATGACAAGCAAGACATTTTGACATCATTACAATATTTGAAATCAACTCAAGTCTCATACTAACAGCATCTCCCTATAACTCAATGATTTCCAACCCCCTGATCACTTAGATGAGTGGTCTTTTTATAGGTGAATGAAGTAAGTTATACCATAAATGGTGATAATGAATGCCCTCCCAAACTTAGGATTTAGTTCCATGGAGGAAGGGATAAATGGATTGATGTTCCTTAACTCCCTACCTCATCCAAATTTGAGCCCAAAGGAGTAAATAAACTTGGGAAACTTCTAGATGCATCCAATGGATAAGAATATTCCCAAACCCCAATGAAATTTCGCTCAAATTCGCCCAGTGCAGGCTAAATAGGGACCAAGTGCGCTGCATAGCACCCTATCAGTGTATGTTTTGCATTGCAGCGCACCCTAATGAAGACCTACCTATGCTGATCTTCTTAGAGGCAGTTTCTGGATGATTTCAGTGATGGAATTTCTTGGGAAGCTAGGCATTTTGATGGTTGACTTCTTTAGGGCATGTAACAATTGTATTAGGGGTTGATGGGCCCTAATAGTATTGATCTATTAGTTGGGGTTGATGTGCCCAAAAGGATCTGTAACAGTTGCCCCCTAAAGCATGTAGTTGTAAATATATATGTCGAGTGAAATGCTTTATCATGTGGAGAGGAGGTTTCGAAGCAGAAGGTGACCTGCATTAATTACAATACATATATCATGATAATTTCATTTTCTCTTGAACTAGCTGAGGGAAGGCATACCCATACTTAGCTTATAAACTTTCATTACATGTACAAATATAGTCGTCTACAGATATAGACCCATGAATGGATGACCATGAATGTAAAGCCATTGTACATTTGATTTAGTACTCCTGAAAATATCGTAGCCCGGATGGAAGAAACTAATCTAGGGTCTTCAATCTCGTTCAACCTTTCACTCAAGTACAAGTCTAGCCATGTGAATAGATGTTCTGAAGTTGAACATGGGAAGACATCATCTGATTACCAGTCAATGATGTAAGTCATTAACAGATGTGAGAGGAATCATTGATAATGATAATGACCCTCAAGGTACTACAGTACACTTCGCATGGTGTGAATAAATGATTTGATGTCGAACACCATACAAATTCTTTCAGTCGAAGGCCATTGATGTCAACCTATCGCTGTAAGCGTGAAACCTGCCATTGATGTATGCAAGACTCAAGGTAATGAAGGGGTGTTTCTAAGTCAACTTCTTGGATGATGATTTGATGTCGACAAGAAGTGACTCATCGCAGGAGGGCCTTGATGTATCCCACATCAATGACACGAAAAGAGTGTAGTGATTTTAGAGATGGAATTTGACTGGCGACACAAGGTTCAGGAATGGCGGTCATGAAAATGAAGGTTTATGGTACTGTAAAGGATGACTTCTCTTGAACATATCGACGACACTGAATGAATTGGCAGCATTGACCCAAAACAAAGTAATGGATGGTGTGATAGACCATAGGTATGATAACCATCAAGCAGATAACCCAACCCAAGTAGTCTAAATGAATTGGCAGCATTGACCCAAAACAAAAGTTGTGGATGGTGTGATATACCATAAGTATGATAACTTTCAAGGAGATAACCCAACCCTAATAGTCACGGAGATGAAGTGAAAGTGTCATATTCAAGAGCGACTTGCTACCATAAAGTTTTCTCAGCTTTTTCCCATTTTCCCCAATCATTGCTAACCAATGCCTCTTTATTTTTTTATCAAGCTTGAGGAGAATAACATATGCTTGTTGTATAATTCCACCCTTCAGGTGAATCTATCATTATTTGATGCTTTAACGAGTCTAGTGAAAAAGATAACTCGGTCCTTTTCATGTTTAGAGAGTTTGAAAAGGGATAAAAAGGAAACTCCACAAGTTCTTTTTTGTAAACTAATCTCTCAAGTCCGAAAAAGCGTAAAATAATACAAGAGAGATAGCGTTTCCAATCTTTTAACGACCTGGAAAGGAAAAGCGCTCGGCAATCTTTTATTTTTTAGAGAGTCTAAAAAGAGCTTAAAGAAGACTCCATTTTAATGAATGAGTGGTGTCTAGGGTAGCGACTGGTTCCGGTGATGTTGGAACTTCTCAAAACATGTTGATTTATGTGAAGAGGCTGGCTAATAAGACCACTCATTGCAACTGTTTCTCAAAAAAAGGTAAAACAAACAAGTGAAAGCGTATGATCAACCAAATAGATGGTGGTGATTGAATGAAACAACCAAGGCTCATCTGATAAAAAAGGTTGATAAAATGGCAATCACAAGGGTTAAAATGGAAATGGGTTCATTTTTACACAAGCTTGAACCATAGGGAACTATGCTTGGATTCAATTTCATGTTTACACAAGCTTGAAATGAAAAACTATGCTTGAGAATGGTTTACATGCCCCCAGCATGAGGAAAGGGAGAGTCTCATATAACCAGATGGAAGTCGATGCCGTGAAGCAAGATAGTTATCCAACACTTTTTGGCTTCGTCCAGATAGGGAGAAAGGTAAATGGGGTGATTCCCTTCACATAACATATAGGGAAACTTAACTTTACCATTAGGTGCATGCCCCCTAAGCTTCATTACATTTACCTAAGTAGCCTACTCACGGCTATGAGGTAGATGGAATGAAGCTTCACTTACGAGATCAAGTGAAAGACTCGACTGGGATTTTACGAGATCTAATCAAAGACTCGACTTGGAACTTTGCTCCAAGGGACCTTGTTTCATTTTTTAATGAGCTTGACACAAGACAAGGAATTATGCTCATGTCCTTGTTTCATTTTTTAATGAGCTTGACACAAGACAAGGAATTATGCTCATATTCCTTGTTTCATTTTTTAATGAGCTTGACACAAGATAAGGAACTTTGCTCAGATTCACTGTTTCATTTTTTAACGAGCTTGAGGCAAGATAAAGAACTATTCTCATATTCCTTGGTTTCGTTTTTTAACGAGGTTGACATAAGACCAGGAACTATCCTTACACTCCTTGGTTTCATTTTTTAACGAGGTTGACACAAGACCAGTAAATATCCTCATGGACTTGTTTCATTTTTTAACGAGTTTGACACAGTATAAGAACTATCCTCATATTCCTTGTTTCATTTTTTAACGAGGTTGACACAAGACCAAGAACTATCCTCATGGACTTGTTTCTTGGTTCACAACTCATAAGAGGTGTTTAGTCAATTTAGTGTCCTAAATTTCTCTACATAAATTATCAATTTGGGTATCATAAACTGATGAAGTGTAGTGCACTATATGTGCTAGATGAACCTTCTTACCTCAATGTTTTTGAGTTTTAGGTTGTTTTAGGGGGTTGATCCTTTAATTCCTAATTTTTTGCAATGTACTTAACAAAATCTTAAATCTAATGCTGCTAAGAATCTAGAGAAATGGAATGAGGACTAAAAGTGCATTAAGCCGGATTTAGAAGTAAAGTTTAACCAAGAAAATGAAAACAGAGTTTATATTCCTGCTCTTATTATTGTTCCAAATCATGAACTAAAAGGACTTAAAAGTGAAATTGCAACTATCTATTATGATAACATAACTGAAGTGAAACACTGAAAGTGAGCTTACAACTACCGATTAGTCTATGGCAGAAACAAAACTTAATGAAAAACTGAAAATGAAATTGCAACAAAGCTAAATTAAAAGACCGAAAATGAAATTGCAACTAATCTAATATGGAAACTAGACGAAGTGCTTTGTTACTCTGCTACACAATTTCGGGAGAACAACCTCCTTGTGACAACATTTTGAGGAATTTCGTACTTCATCATTCTAATAGAAAGTAAATACAAAAATGCAGGAGAAGACTCATTACATAAATGAAATATCCAACCAATTGGTTTAAGATGGACCATCAACCAGAAAAGATTTTTAGAAATATTCACTTACAATATGAGTCACTAAACTAGTAATAAAATGACAAAACAGTAATGGTACTAATCAGTTTTAACTAAAGACTTAAAGACTAAAGAACAACAAATGAAATAAATTACTCTACACTACTGAACTCAACTTTAAAGCTACTGATAAGAAACTAAAAATAAATGAACAAAAGAACTATATTGTACTAAAATAAAAGTGTTCTGTGTTAGTAAGAAGATGACAAAAACTGCATTATGAACAAAGTTAGAAAATGGTTATAAACATCTTGGAAAAACACAGTGAATCTACAGTTCAACTATGAAAGACAAAACAAAAATGAAATGTAACCTTAGCTAGTGCAGGGGCCCTCTGCAACTGCTGAGGTTAAATGTACTTAATCAACACTCCAACAAATTCTTTTAGGTATCCATGAAACACACAATCTTCATATTAAAAACAGAGAATGAGTTCTCAAAATTACAAAGCGGTAATCTCAACATAACACATGAGCAAAATCAAATTGGTCCTGCATTCTTCACATAGGTATTTATAGAGAAATAATACAATTGTTTTAAGGAGAAAAATAAGCTACCGTAGGTAGATAGGTACACGGAATCCTCTTCCTTAGTTGCTGGAGACATAAATCTAAGGTAATGGCTATTAGATTCAGTTTTCACAAGTGGTTAATGAAGTTTGTGGCCTCAGGAAACTGCTTCAGATCCCATCACTGAGAAACGCGTACAAAACATAGTCTTGTTTGCCTTAGGTTTCTATGTTTGAATTCCCTTTGACCAAAGTCTTCCTTGTCGACCTAGGCCAGGTGAATAGGACACGATCCATGCCCTGATGTTTTTCAAGCTGCCCATGTAGTCAATTTTCCCTCTTGACACCTGGAACTTGTAAAAGCGTGCAAGTAGTTGCGAAACAGACGATTAGTTGTAGAATGTGGCTGCGTTTCATAGCTAAAAGACAAAAACTTATTCAAATAGAAAACATAAAAGTATAACATGTAAATCATTAAATTTTCTCCTTGAGGCAATGTATAATGGTGATTGATGATAAGGATGCATTTTGTTGACACCTAATCATCAGGATTGGGTGAATAAATAAAATCAATGTAAATAAATAATAAGGGACATGAATAGTCATCGAGAGATGAAGTGAACAGACTCCCTCATGTATATAATAAAGACCAACTTGAAGGAATAAGAAATAAGAATCAATTTTGCTTTGAGGAGTTACTGCCTGGCCTGACATGGTATCAGATCCAGCTCCCAAAATATTTGTAACTCCCTTCTGCCTACTACGCTCTTTGCCCACTTCCCTTGTGCGCTCTGTCTGCCATAAGTGATTCTGACCCTTTTTGCGCCCACTGCATAATTGTATTCTAAGCGGAATGAAGGTCATCTCTGTTGTGTGTCAGGATGGAGTGCTGAACCGTTGCTCATTCCACGTTGTTGCGTTGAAAGCATTATTGTTATTGTGTTGAGTGCATGAATCACCTCCATGACCAAGTTTACTGCGTGAAACATTGTTGGTGCGTGAATCAAAGATCTACGAGGGTATGTTGCATTCGCTTATGTTCTTCCGTTGCATCACTTATGTTGCATTCGCTTATGTTACATTCACTTCTATTCGGGGAGCCCGATGAGAACATTGCCATTGTGCTCAGAGACATTTGTGATTGGCTTACCGAGAGAATTGACTGAAAAGATAACAAAAGAAATGCCAATGCAGATTGACTATAATTGATTTCGATATTCAGGGTTATTGTATTTTTATAGAGATCCAAGTCTAAAGTAACAAGTGGTGGAAGTGTTGAATGACACTACACTTGGTACACTCCCTTCCGATGTTGATTTCTTCAATTCCTTTGAAGATGACTTCAATGATTGCTATATAGCGTGATGGATTCCAGTTGATTCTCTGATGGTACTTACATGTTTTTTTTTACATTTTTGCGAATACATGGTGTTAAAAACCCCGTAAGGCTTTAATAATCTTGAATGGAAACTCGTATTTATTGTTAATTTAAGGCTCCGAGTTTGAACCATGTGAAAATTGGTTTGTGGTAGCTGTCCTATCATGTGTATGTGAGTTGAGCCATGCGTCGAATGTACATGGTATCATATGATGTGTATGTGAGTTAAAGGCCATGTGTTGAATGTACATGGTATCTTGAACTGTTTTAGTACGCTGCCTATGAAGCATTGTCCTATGATGTGAGTTGAGCCCTGATTTTGTGCATGTTTTAAAATCACCGTTGTGTGTTAAAAATTTTTGAAGGGTTGCATTGGGTGATCAATGTAAAAAGAAACTGATATATATTTTGAATAGTATCGATATATATGTCTTGGGTATTGACATTTGTTGTCAAGTTGAGTTTGTTGTCCAGTCATATCAGAACTATATTTTTTTCCCATTAAGAGTAAAAGTTTTGTAGTAGAAGTTCTTTTGTTACAGTATGCATTCAATCATATCCATCGTGGGAATAGTTCTCACTAGCAAAGAGAACTATCCTGAGTGGTCGCGGATGATAAAACACACGCTCATTTTCAATGAGTTGTGGAAAGGAGTGTGTGTTGGAGACAGAGACAAAGAGCCAGAACAGCCTACCTCAGACAAAGAGCTCGTCATTTGGGAAAACAAGAACAGCAAATCTTATGCATTAATCGCAACATCTGTAAATGAAGAGGTGAGTCGCCATATTTTTCCATTTTCTACTACTTTTGAAGCCTTACAAAAGCTGAAAGAACTCTATGACTCACATTTTGCACTTGAAGTCGTTCAACTCATGATTAAACTCTTCACTCTTGAACTGCAAAATAATGATCCTCTTGCTCTTGCATCTGAAGTAAAGTCTATAATGCATGATATCAAATCCACTAAGGTTAAATTGGATATTCCTCTTATCGCTTTTCTCAAGGCACTTTATCCTAATTACACCAATTATCTTGACTCATTGCAAGCAAATGGAAATCTCAAAGATATCACCTTTGACTCTCTTGTGAAAAAGTTTGTTGAAAGAGAGAAAGATTTTAGAAAGGAGGAAGCCCTTGAATCTTCTGAAGAGGCTGTGTGCCTTGCTCATAAAGAAAAGCATCCTGCTCAAGATTCTTCAAGAGGAAGAGGTGGACGAAGAGGAAGAGGAAGATACTTCAGAGGCAGGGGGGGCAGACATCCTCAAGGAGGAAAGGCAGATTTACATTGTATTCGCTGCAAAAGAAATGGATCACATGATGCCTCTACATGCAAGCTACCATGGGACAAAATTGAGCAGAGAAGGAACCAACAGAAAGGTAAAACTGATGATACAGACAAAGGTAAAGCACCTGAATCCGCTCACTATATTGTGGCACAATGTAATATTGGAGTAAATGAAGATTTATTTAATGCTTCACTTGCTTCTTGGAAAAATGATTGGTTGCTTGATTCAGAAGCAACCTGCCACACGACTCATATAAAAGATTTTTTGGAAGAATTCACTGACAATGTTGATGGAGCAGTATACTTTGCAGACCAATCGAAAATAAATCCATCAGGGCTTGGCACAATGAGGCTTAAACTGCCTGGTCTTCCAGACTTTCTTCTGTATCATGTTTTATATCTCCCATAGCTCAAGAGAAACTTGTTTTCCTTGGTCCACATCCGCTAGCAAGGTCACTCCATTCATATGTTTGATGGCAAGCTTGAGGTGAGAAAAGCATCTGACCACTCATTTGTCATGATGGGAATAGAAGAAGAAAGGCTTCTCAAGCTGCAAGGTACCTCTGCTCGTGCACAACATTTCTCATACAATTCTCATTATAAAGAAGGTACACTTCCATCAAGTTTATTATGGCATGCCAGATTTGGACATTTGAACTATGACAGCCTCCGCTTGTTGAAAAAAAATGGTGTTGCCAGTTTGCCTACAATTCCTAGGAAATTTAAGCAATGTGATGCTTGCATTCTAGGAAAGCATAACAAACAGTCTTTTCATGATTCACATTCAAGAGCACATAGAAAACTTGAACTCATTCATTCAGATTTATGTGGTCCAATGCCTGTTCCTTCTGCAAATGGAAATAAATATATCATGACATTTATTGATGACTACACCAGAATGTGTTGGGTTTATTTATTGAAGAACAAATCTGAAGCTTTTCAAACATTCAAGAACTTTCATAAATGGATTGAAAATGATGCACAATCTCATATTGGGTCTATTCGCACTGATAATGGAAAAGAATACACATCAAATGAATTTGAAAATATATTCGCCAACATGGGATCAAACATCAAACAACTGTACCTTATAATCCCCAACAGAATGGTGTAGTTGAAAGAATGAATAGGACAATCTTAAATATGGTACCCTCCATGCTCTTCTTCAAAAATGTAAAGATAATGTTTTGGGTTGATGTTGTTCTATGTGTTGCATATATAAAGAATAGATGTCCATCTAATGCTATTAAAAACAAGACTCCATATGAAATGTGGTATGGACATGTTCCTTCGATAAAGCATCTCAGGGTCTTTGGTTCCACCTGTTATGCCTTGATACCAAAGGTACATAGAAACAAACTTGGTGATAGAAGTCGTAAGTGTATCTTTCTGGGGTATTCAAACACCTCCAAAGCATACCGCCTCTATGATGAAGTAAATAAGAATTTTGTTGTATCTAGAGATGTAATTTTTCTTGAATCATCCAAGATTGACAATGTTGTTGAGCGGCAACTTGATCGCCTGGATAGATTCGCAAAAACAAAATCATTTCAAGAATTTGATAATCAGATTCCACATCTCGAAGGGGGGATCCCTATACTAGATCAACATGTGGAATCTTCTTCTGAAGAACACTCTCCCCCACATGAAACTCCAACAACGGATGATGCTTTAAGTGATGTGATTGATAGAATTGGGAGACTCAATCTTGATTCCGTCCCAACTCAATCAACGGAGCAACCTGGACCATCTGAAAAAGGTCCCCCAAAGTCGCTGACAAAGACACTTGAAAGTGTTCATCCTAATGAGGTTGGAAAAACAGGAACTAGAAATTCAAACAGGAAAAATGGAGGTGATGTGGATGACTCTAATTCACCCGTTGATATGGATGTTTCTTATGATTGTGAATTGAACTTGTCTACAGATTTTGAACCAACTTCCTTTAAAGAAGCTGCTTCTCATGTTGAATGGAAAGAAGCAATGAAAAAGGAGTATGATGCTCTCATAAAGAACGACACTTGGAAGCTGGTTGATCCTCCATTTGGAACCAAACCAATTGGCTGCAAGTGGGTCTACAAGAACAAGTATAAAGCTGATGGCTCACTTGACAAGCACAAAGTTAGGCTTGTGGCAAAAGGTTTTGCACAAAAGAAAGGGGTCGATTATGAGGATACTTTTTCCCCCACAGCAAAATGGGCTACCATCCTGACACTCTTTGCACTAGCAGTTAAGAACGGTTGGAAAGTCCACCAAATGGATGTAAAAACTGCTTTCTTAAATGGAGATCTAAAAGAGAATGTTTTTATGTCCCAACCTGAAGGATTTGCTGTGAAAGGAAATGAACATAAAGTATGAAAACTAGTGAAGTCCTTGTATGGCCTCAAACAAGCATCGCGAGCCTGGTATGAAAAACTAACTGAGCATCTTCTGAAACTCAATTTCAAACATTATGATCTTGATGACGCAACTTTATTTGTCAAGAAAGTTGTTAAAAAAGTTGTATATCTTGTGGTATATGCAGATGATCTTTTGATGACAGGGAACAATGAAAGCTACATTGTATCCATAAAGAAAGAATTGGGGAAAAGTTTTGAAATGACTGATTTGGGCTATGTTCATTACTATCTTGGCATTGAAGTAACCCAACATCCAAAGTCCATATTTCTTTCTCAAAAGAAATACATTGGAGATTTGTTGAACAGGTTTGGCATGACAGAGTGCAATCTTCTTACTACTCCAATGGAACAAAACTTAAAGCTCACATCTATTGAAGGAAAAGAATTTGAGGATGCAACAAAGTATAGACAGCTTGTAGGAAGTTCAACTACCTAACTACTACAGATTAGACATTTCGTTGTGTTGGAATCTCTCAGGTTTATGAAAAGCCTGTGAGGACATTGGTCTACTGCAAAAAGAGTTCTAAGGTACTTGAAGGGAACTCAAGACTTTGGAATCAAGTATACACAGGTGGACGACTTCTGCTTGATTGGATACTCTGATTCAGACTTCGATGGAGACAAAGAAACTGGGGTATCTACTTCAGGATATGCTATGAGTCTTGGATCAGGAGCTGTCTCCTAGAGATCACGCAAACAATCAGTTCCAACAAATTCCACAACAGAAGCATAATACGTGGCAGCAGCTGAAGCAACAAAAGAAATTGTGTGGCTCAGGAAAATTGTTGAAGGTTTGCAGGTAAAACAAGTACAATCAACTCCACTCATGATTGAAAATACCTCTGCAATAAATTTGGCCAAGAACCCAAAGTTCCATGATCGAACGAAGCACATCAATACTAAATATCATCTGATTCGACATCATGTTGTGGCCAAAACAATCCATCTCCGTCATTGTTCCACAAATGAGCAAATTGCAGACTTCTTCACCAAAGTGCTTGGAATAGAAAAGCTTGAACGATTCAGAATGATGCTTGGACTCACCAACATCCCTTCAGATTAAGGGATGGAATGTTGACACCTAATCCTTGTGATTGGGTGAATATATGTAAATAGATAAATAAAAAATATGAACAGTCATCGGGAGATGAACTGAACAGTCTCTCCCTCATGTATATAATAAAGACCTACCTGATGGAATAATATATACGAATCATTTTTCCTTGAGGAGTTACTGCCTGGTCTAACAAATTACCTCGGTTTCTAACATCATTTGCCCTTGATGTGAATTTACCTCATTTTCATATCTTGATTATATTTATTAATTTAGCTATTTTTAATTATTCCAAGGGTGCCAAGTTTGGTCGTGCCCTTCAAGAACTTCCCTTGAAGTTCCAAGGGTGCCACACCTAACAGTTTATTTATGATGCCAAGGGTGCCAAGTTGGTCATGCCCTTCAAGAAATTCCCTTGAAGTTCCAAGGGTGTCGCACCACTTGCCCTTAAAGCATTCAGTGGCTATGAGGTGAAAGTATAGGTGTAACAACAGAGACCACTATCAGCTCTTATGTTACCTGCTATAGTGAGACTAATGGTATCAGGGATCAAGGAATCCGCCTTGATGCGCGCCCCCAATAAAATACTCATGAGCGACCCAACTTTGGGACCTGCCCTCATGACATCGTGATCTTCAAGGCAAAGGTGTTTCAACCTTTCTAGCCCAAGTCACGGTGGGAGTGCTAGTGGGTGAGATCAGGGACACTGTCCCACCCCTCCCATGTAGTTCCATCCAATTGTACAATCCCATCACCCATATGTGAATCATTCGACCAAGCAACTAATCTGTGCCTGCAACCACTAACATATCATTAGAATATAGATAAACATATATATAGCAGGTTTCAAAATTGACTTAGAATTTCAAAGGCAAAATATAAATTTTCATCAAACCAAGTGTCGTCAACTCGTCATATGCGAGTGCCTCTGGTGGTTTCCTGCCATACTCAATAATCATCAGTAACAAAGTTTCTCAGTGTTAGTCATTTTCATAATAGCATCATCAACATCACCTAGTCATTCGCATCATTGTTCATTGTGAACCAGAACTAATGCAAGTAGGTAACATAGGGGACACATCTATCATGGTTATCATCATCATAATACATATCCATCAAAGCTATTAACATCGTAATATAAATAGAAAACATACCTATCCATCAAAGCTATCATCGTCATGATATCAATAAAGAGCATACATATCCTTTACTGCTATCATCATCATAAATTCAATGTAGAACAAACATAACCATTTATGCTACAATCATCATAATATCAATAGAGAACATGGATAACCATTAGTTCTACAATCATCATAATACCAATAGATAACATACTTAACCATTAATTCTATCTTCATCATAATATCAATGGAGAAGATACCTAAACATCACAACTACTAATATCACAACCACTAATAATAGGGTCATGTGTCTGGATCCTCAACCTAAGGTCCTCAATGAATAATGTGTGGGCCTTAGGGCTAAATAAATGTTAAAGTCATATCACTGTTAGTCAACTAGAGCGGAGCACTACAGATAGCTTGTACCAACCCCTTATAAAGGCCTTCCATGAATTTTCGTTGTGCACATGGTCTTCTAAAATCAATATAAGTGTCTCTTTCCTTTGCTTGTAAGACTTAATGACACCTCAAGATTCAAGTTCTTTAACAATACTTCCTTTCTTGTGTTTATTTGAAATATTTTATGGCCAACTAAATGGAGTCTTCAAAAACTCCATTTAGGGAGCTTGAAATTATGTCACTTTGATCATTGAAAGGAAGTCCCACCCAACGTAATCAGAAACATCAAAGTACTCCTATGTATCTTTCATGTACTTTAATTGTTTTCAAGCACTCGGAAGAATCTACATTTCTATTATGCCTCCATGCAATATGGATTTCAATAGCTAATTCTAATAATAGTAACTTTGATGTGAATAGTGGATGATCTAGAATGAACTTCAAAAATGACAAACCTAATGAAGGCCCTCATCATTACACTAGTTCAGTACTTCTTCCCCCTATAATTTTTTTCTCATCAATATTTTTTATACATAATTGATGTTAGAAGCTAATGTTATTAAGTTGTTCAATGCACTTATCTTCATCTTGTGATTCCTAAAGATATCTCTGCATGTCAACATTTTCTTCCAATATGTGAAAAATAAGCTCTAGAAAGTATGATCTCTTAATAATTTTAATTAATGATGTTAGGCTACAAACATTATGTGTCTTAAATGTTACACCAAACAACTAAACATATGATCAATATGGTTATGTGTGTGCTCAACAAGAAAGAAATCAACTTCTACTTTTTGAAAAATTCTCACTTCTTTAAGCACGCTTTGATTCAAACACAATCTAATTTATGTTTCCACAACTAGTAATGTCCAATTGTAGATATAAAACTTGATGAAGTTTATCGGACTAGTGAGTAAGCATGTGATGAATTATGTCGATGGTCGGGTTTTCATCATTGTAAATACTTGGAGTTGTGAAGTAAACCCTTGGATACCTTTATCTTTCAAAAACCATACAACCAACCAAGTGAAACTTAATTAAATTCTCCTCCTTTAAATTCATGGGTGTAAGGAGAAGATGTGGTAGAAGCATTTTTTTTTATCCATGCCATTGATTATCAAAATTGTTTATGTATATGAAGCATCATAACACTTCTTTCAATGTTTGTACAACTTTTGTCATTCACTTGGTTATTAATTTTGATATTCGTTAAGTGCTTTGACAATGGAATATATATACATGAAATAAATAGAAAAGAGTGATAATGATTTCTGATGATTGTTAATTATCCAATTCTAAGAAATAATTTTGTAGAAGCATACTTCGTTCCATCCCTTCAACTTTATCCCTTATTGACTTAAAAGAAGAAAATGTACTGCAAACTGCCATCCTTGACTTCTAAAAATTGTTTTCCCATATTCTTGTAAAACAGGTATATTCAATGAAATTACCATTTCCTTCAACATGTTCTTTGTATCAATAGTAGATTTTTTGCCTTGGAAAATTGGTAAAAATATGTGCCACACATTCATGAAATTGCAATGTTTGTTAATGGCCCACTGTTTCATCCATGATGTGCTTTTGAATGAGATGTAGGGCCATTTTTCAATCCTAATTGGATTCTTGATAGATGAAAATTACAAATTGAATGAATTATCTTGAATGCTTTCCTATAATGGATTTCAAATGTGATAATAATAACCTATCTTTATACATATCATGCACCCTAGCAAATATACATTTTGCATGCTTTTTTCCATCAACAATTATGTATTCAAATTCTCTCGGGAATGCATGTAGTCTATACCTTTCAAACAATTATTTTGCCAATATTCATTTGAAATCAAATCGCTAATAGAACTTGAGCTCATGAGAATTTTTTTCTAAGACCTTGTATAACTAGAATTATTTTAATGTATATAAAAGGTCTAAACCTATTCCTAGTCCCAGTAGTTGATGTAGTGCTTCTTTGCATTCTCCATTATGTATGGGAACACTTCATCGTCCTCTCTAGTAGGGATATGTTGATCATTAGGAAAAATATCATCCTCGAAATAAGCATACTCAAAATTATTAGGAAATCCAATAAAAGCATGTCGACCATCTAGACTTGTTGCACTTGATTATGTAAGGACCATCCCTACACTATTTGTTTTTAACAATGCAGATAAATTAGGAATACAACCATGAGCATATAAAAATTGGAGACTTGGAGATGCTAAAGCATTTACATCAACATCCATGAATTACAATACATTCCACATATCATTTGTTTTACATTCTAATAACTATAGGTGCAACAAATCATATAACAGAACATCATAAATACCACAAGCATTGTTCACTCGGAGAGGAAATTCGATCTTGGCCTTGCCATTACTTGCACTCGGGTCGCATCGTTTCATTTTTGCGGCCGACGGTAAATATCGACACATTTTCGGCTGAAATTTTAAAAATAATTCGTTCGAACTTTCAAAGTAATTCGACCGAATTATTTTTTCATTTATTTTAACGGGCATCAACGACAAACAAAAATTCGTCCAAGTGTGGTTTTAGTTCGGTTGGACTGTTTTAACCTACAACTCTGCAACAGTTCGGCTCTGATCACCTTTTTCCAACTTCAGTTTGCTTAAACTCCATCAAATTTGGTAAATTTATTGTCATAACCAATACTATCATTTGAAGAATTGAATCTACTTTTAGTAGATATAAATTTTATGGAATTTCATAAAAAATTGCTAATTTAAATTAATTTTCTAAAAATGTGTGCAAAAAAAATCGGAAAGTCATTATGATTCAGTGAAATCAAAAATTTGTATCTTCCAAAATACACTATAAAAAATGTGAAAAATTTATGGTTCATTACATTGGTCCGTCTTTAATAATGGGTAGTTTTTAGATTTTTAGTTTATAACTAATATGTTGAGAAACTTGACGCTCAACTAAACATCTTCAAAATCTGCAGTTTTTTCATATCGGTTCAATTCAAAAAATTCTAGTAATTATGATGTGCATCAGTTAGTTTTTTAAATATAACGATATCAAAGTAGAGTCTGTCTAGATTGTTGCAACACATTTTTTTTTCAAAAACGCCAAGTTAACAAAAAATACACTAGTGCTAAAACACATGATGTGTTATGAATCCCTTGATTTTCAAAGAACACACACTCAAACAATTGCTAAGTGGACATATCAAATGTGAATAAAAAATTTCCAAAAAATAAGTAATAGAAAGCTAATAAAATTTCTGACAATTTTTCTTTTATTGTAAAATGAAATTATAAACAAAAAAATTGTTTTAGCTTGCTGAAAGTTTAAGAACTTCTAAAATGTACTATTATATAATATATATATATATATATATATCAAAAGGGAAAAAAGTGTAACCCAACTTCACATTTTCACCCACTCCCTTGCTAGTGTTTCCCTTCAAGTGTGAATGTTGATGAACTCTAATTGAATGTAGTGACCCACCGGTTGACCTCCTAGCCTACTCCTTCGGTATTCTTCTTCCCCGAAGACCCCCGAGCTGCAATGGGATTGTATAATGGAGGAAGTGTGCTAGTTAATGGAGGTGAGCACTCCTTGGCTCAAGGGTCCCCTCTCTAAAGACTTGTACCTCACCAAACTCAACTATAGCTCATAGCCACTTGAAATGACATAAACTCATCCATCCAACAATAGGGTAAGCAAAAGTTCCTTCTCCCATGGCTTGCCCATTCTTTTATAAGAGGCTTCCTAGGTGACAATTGGCACTTCATGCATAATTAATTATTTTTACTAATCCAAAAGTTTGATTATTCACCCACCCATGTGTCACCCTCTCACCACGGCGCTCCAAAATTATTTTCTTAAATTCAAAAATATTATTTTTCCTCACCCTAATAAGAGTTCTTATTTATTCTCCTAGTTGTCTCTTGATCCCCCTTTTGTATTTCTTAATTTGTGTCCATTACTGAAATCAACTGATAAGTCTCAAATTTGGTCCCCTAACTTCCTCCTAATTTAACTCAATTTGCCTATTAGATGGATATCGTTGTGTTGGCTCTTGCCACATGGAGGTTCTCTAAATTTCTCTAATTTAATTTAGTAATTTTTATTTTAATTCACCACCCCCTTTTCTTAATGAAGTTTAACTATTAATCTTTATAATTTACTCTATGTCCTTTTTCCCCCTTTTATTTAAAAAAAACCTATGTACATTATCTACCTAATACTTTTCCAATATGGGAAGGGTAGAGTTCTCAAGGTGCAACATTTTTATTTCTTCCTATTCCCCCTTTACCCCAAGTTTTATTCTTGATTTCATTGCCTTGGTTCTAACCTCATTTACCACTTGATCTGAATTAGTAAAATTGATGAAGGAGCATTTAGACCTAGTCAACAATGTGATGGAATGATCACATGTTGTGACTAACAAGGGGTTGGAAGATAAGATATTAGTTAATTGTATTTATTTAAATGTGTGAGAGTGTTTATTTATTGTCAAATATGAGAAAAGGGCATAGTGGCTGATTGATCCTCCCTGTGTGGAGATCAGGCCAAGCAGTTAGATTTATTTGGTTTTGAATAAGATATGAGGGATTTGAAAGCTTAAATTAGCATTTGTTTTAAAAAAGAGTGGAGTTGAAGAGATTATTTAGGAGAGAGTGAGAGATTTTTGGATCTGAAATAAAATTGGTTCATGAATCCATTCTTGTATAAATTATGATCTTTTTGCATAATTAAGGAGGTTAGCTAGGTTAGATAAAAAAATGGAAAAATAGGATGGATGAGCGAGGGGAGAACTAAAACAGTCGAGTGTGACTGTTTCTTCTATAAATATTATAATACCAAATAGTGTGAATTTGTCTGTATTATGTATGAGAATTTGTATCTATATGTGTTTTAATAGCCTTATGGTGTATTGACTGTGAACCTGAGAAATATTGTGGAATTCTGTGTTGAATAACATGAATGTCTGCTGGATTTTTCCTTTACGGAATCTGTATTTAATTGTTTAATAAACCCTGTGTATAGGCATGTAGAATCAGGATTCCTTTTTGGAATGAATGGAGGGATCAACTGGAAGTAGGCGTAATTGAGTTTTACAGCGAAACAGAGGAAAACCGAGAATATCTGACTATAACGGAGAATGTAGACTTGTCCTAAAATTCTTAAGAAAAGGCCAAGAAACCAATGAAGGCGAATGGATGGTGAGGATTAGATCACATTGTTGAAAACAGGGGATGGACGACTTAGATTAAGCACAGATTGCATGTTATATTGTTTAACACTTCCCAAGTCAACAGTCGTGAGAGTGTTGTGATCGTTCATCAAAGGAGATCTACATCATCGGATAGTGAAGACGTGCACGCATTAACCAGGAGAGCGGTTTCCCCAAAGGTGGTAAACGGATTATCGGGTGGCCAAAAAATGGTAAGTGGTATTTAGGGTTGGTCACGCGATACCATTCATCGACCGACGCGTTGCAAGAGACTGGAGAGAGGAAACCGCTTTATTGGGCCGGTATTCCTCTAGCAAGTTATCCACCAGAAATCAATATCAACCGTAAGATCAAGCGGGGTTGATTGAATGGTAGAGATCTTTTGATCATTTCTGATGATCGGGTGAAATTTGGACTGTTGGATCGGAAACCAGATCGACAGTCAAGATTTAATCGTTGATCGCATTTCGAAAAGGTTAAGTGATGGTGTGGTGGAATGTCGATATGTGATGGAGCAGCGAAAAGGTTTGGTATTAGTGGACCCGAGAGATTTGTATATGCAGTTTAAATGCATTTGAAGTCCGGCTTATGTATTCGGAGCAGGTTTCCCGTGTATTCCTTTGTATTCCGAGTTTTTGTATGGTTTGGTTTTCTAATGTAAATACACACATAAACGCTTTCGATAATTGATTGTGGTATAACCACAAGGTCCGGGTCCGATAGTTGCTTGTATATGGAGGGAAGTTGCCTTGGCAGATCGGAACCCACCATCAAAGATTTTCGCACATTGATTATATTTAGTAGTTTGTTTTTTATGCCAAGGGTGCCAAGTCAATCGTTCCCTTCAAGAACTTCCCTTCGAAGTTCCAAGGGTGCCACGCCTAATAGTTTATTTATGATGCCACGGGTGTCAAGTCAGTTGTACCCTTCAAGAACTTCCCTTGAAGTTCCAAGGGTGCCACACTTCTTTCCCTTCAAACATCTAATGGCTACAAGGGGAAATTCTAGGTGCAACGATAGAGACCGCTATTGTCTCTAGTGTTTCCTGATATGGTGATACTGGTGATGTTAGACACCAAGTAATCTGCCTTCATGTGTGCTCCCTAATAAAATCCTTGTGAGCGACCCAACTTGGGACCTGCCCCCATGGCATCATGATCTTCAAGGCGAAGGTGTTCCAACCCGTCCAACGCAAGTCACAGTGGGAGTGCTAGCGGGTGAAATCAGGAATACTATCCCACCCTTCCCATGCAGCTCCATCCATTTGTACAACCCCATCACCCATGTATGAGTCATTCGGCCAAAAAACTAACATTAGAATTTATAACAAGATTCAAACTAAACTTTAAAATTTCAAAGACCAAATATTCAATTTCGTGAAATCAGATGTCGTTGACTCATCACATGTGAGTGCATTTAGTGGTTTCTTTTCATACTCGATAATCAATAGTAACAAGGTTTCATAGTGTTATTCATTGACATAATAACATATGTTAAACCATTAACATGACATAGTCATCCACATCGTTGTTCATCATGAACCAGAAGTAATGTAAGTAGCCAACATAATGAACAAATCCATTAGATCTATCATCATCATAACATCAGCAGAAAACATACATATCCATCAAAGTTATCATCATCATAACATTAGTAGAAAACACACATATCTATCAAAGCTATCATCATCGTAACATCAATTGAAAACATACATATTCGTCAAAGTTATCATCATCATAACACCGACTAGGAAATAAACACATCCATCACAACTGTCACCATCATATCATCAATTAGGAGACAAACATAACCATCACATCCATTAATAGTAGGATCAAGTGTCTGGAAATTCAACATGAGGTCCTCAAAGAATAATGTGTGAGCCTTAAGGCTAAAGAAATGCTAATGTTATATCAAGGTCAATCAACTAGAGTTGGGAACTACAGATGAACTTAGAACATGATCTTTGTTCCTAGGTCCATCGTCATCTTCATTGCTAATCTCATATTAAGAGGAATATCAAACTCAATATGAAAATGATTATTATCCAAGATCCACCATGAAGGTCTTCACTTGAAGGAAAACCATCATCATCTTGAAAACAAGTAGTGCCATTAAATTTTGCACTCGAAGAAATGTCTTCATCATCATTAGTGCCTTTAAAATCCTCACTTGGAGGAAAATCATCATCATAATTAGTGCATTTAAATTCCTCATTTGAAGGGAAGTCTCCACGGTCATCATTGTAGGGACCCACCCTATTTTTTTTTTAAATACTAAATATTAAAAATACAACCATAAGAAAATAGCATTGGGAACTCAAAAATTACTAAGCATTATATAAAACTTTCTTGAAGTTCACTTCATTGAACATATCATCTATAAAAATTTCCTGGATTTCACTTCATTGAACATATCATCTAATTTACATGTTATTAACTTAAACCATAATGAAGTCATACAAAAGAATATTATAACAACATAGATATCATTCACCAGCAGACAAGATTCAACTTGACTTGCCGTTAATTGTCCTCCTTTGTTGTCGATCACCCCCGAGTGTGAATGTCGACATGCTTAATCCGAATGCAATGACCCACCGGTTGACCTCCCAGCCCACTCCTTGGGTACTCTCCTTCCCCGCGGACCCCCGAGCTGCAATGGGATTGTACAACGAAGGAATGTATTAGCTGGTAGAGGAGAGCACTCTTTGGCTCAAGAGTCCCCTTTCTAAAGCCCTCTACCTCACCAAACTCACTATACCTCATAGTCACTACTCTGACATAGTCTCATCCATCCAACAATAGGGTAAAGAAAAAGTCCTTTCTCCCATGGCCCGCCTGTTCTTTTATAGGAGTCCTCATAGGTGACACTTGGCATTTCATGCATAATTAATTATTTTTGATAAACTAATAGTTTGATTATTCACCCACCCATGTGTCACTCTCTCATCAAGGATCTCCAAAATTATTTACTTAAATTTTTAATTTAAAACTAATATTTTTCCTCACTTCCACAAGTTTCCTATTTCTTCTCCTAGTTGTCTCTTGATCCCCCTTTTTACTCCTTAATTTGTGTTCATTACTAAAGTCAATTGATAAGTGAAGATTTGATCCCCTTTCTACTCCCTAATTTAACTCAAGTTATCTCTTAGATAGATATTCTTATGTTGGTTGTTGCCACATGGAGGTTCTCTAAATTTCTCTAAAATTTAATTTATTAATCTTGTTTCAATTCACCATCCTCTTCTCTTAGTTAGGTTTAACTACTTTAGGATTAATATTTATCCTTATATTTATGTCCCTCTTTCCCCTTTTTACCTAATTAAAATACATTATCTACCTAATATTTTCCAACATAGCAAAGGTAGAGTTTTTAAGGTAAAATATTTTATTTTTTCCTATGATCCTCTTAACCCAAGTTTTATTCTTGATTTAATTATCTCGGTTTCTAACATCATTTACCCTTGATGTAAATTTAACTGGTTTTTATATCTTGATTATATTTATTAATATATTAATTTTTAATGATTCCAAGGGTGCCAAGCTTGGTCACGCCCTTCAAGAACTTCCCATGAGGTTCCAAGGCTGTCACACCGAACAGTTTATTTGTGATGCCAAGGGTGCCAAGTTGGTTGTGCCCTTCAAGGAATTCCCTTGAAGTTCCAAGGGTGCTACGCCACTTGCCCTTCAAGCATTTAGTGGCTACGAGGGGAAAGTATAAGTGCAACGACAGAGACCACTATCATCTTTTATGTTACTTGCTATAGTAAGACTAATAGTGTCGGGGGTCAAGGAATCTGCCTTGATGCGCATCCCCCAATAAAATCGTCATGAGCGACCCAACTTTGGGACCTTCCCTCATGACATTATGAAGGCAAAGGTGTTTCAACCTTTCCAGCCCAAGTCACGGCAGGAGTGCTGGTGGGTGAGATCAAAGCACTGTCTGACCCCTCCCATGCAGTTCCATCCAATTGTACAACCCCATCACCCATATGTGAGTCATTTAGCCAAGCAACTAATCTATGCCTGCAACCATTAACATATCATCAAAATATAGATAAACATATATAGCAGGTTTCAAAATTGGCTTAGAATTTCAAAGACAAAATATAAATTTTCATCAAACCCAATAATCATCAGTAACAAGGTTTCTCGGTGTTAGTCTTTGTCATAATAGCATCATCAACATCACCTAATCATTCGCATCATTGTTCATTGTGAACCAGAACTAATGCAAGTTGGTAACATAGGGGACACATTCATCATGGCTATCATCATCATAACATCAATGGAAACATACATATCCATCAAAGCTATCAATATCGCAACATCAATAGAAAACATACCTGTCCATGAAAGCTATCATCATCATGATACCAATAAAGAGCATACATATCCTTTATTGCCATCATCATCATAAATTCAATAGAAACCAAACATAACCATTTATGCTACAATCATCATAATATCAATAGGGAACATGCATAACCATTAATGTTACAATCATCATAATATCAATGGAGAACATACATAAACATCACAACCATTAATAATAGAGTCATGTGTTTGGATCCTCAACCTGAGGTCCTCAAAGAATGATGTGTCGGCCTTAGAGCTAAATAAATGTTAATGTCATATCACTGTCAGTCAACTAAAGCGGGGCACTACAATCATAATCATCTTGATTGTTTTAAATATCCCAACTGGGGGGTAAATCTTCATCATCTTGGTAAATGACTTTAAAACCTCAACTTGGAGGAAAATCTTCAATAAATGCTTCACTTTGAGAAAAATATTCATCATTATTGACACCATCGTCATTTAAATCATCGTCATCTTTCTTCTCTACACTAATGTTTCCATTGAAATCTCCATTCATTCTTCCATTATAATCATCACTTGGATGAAATTTATCATCAAAATCATTATTCAGATGTATATTTTGAGTATTGTCTACACCATTGATATTATTATTAAATTGTTGATATGAATGGTTCCCACATATTCTTCCTTTTTATTAGGGTTTCCTTGAAAGTCCTCATACATAGAAATTTCTTCATCAACATTCTAAATATCATTGTTTGCACTGTAATCAAACTTTTGACTAGTGAAAATACAACCCTTCATTGACATTTGAAGCATTTCCATAATACTTGTCACTAAAAACATATTAAACATAGTTACCGATCAAACGAGAAAATTACCTAGTACTTGTTTTTTTGAGGTAGCAAAAAATCGCTCAATTTTGAAAAGTGGTGATTCATAATACACTTCTTCTTTTTTTAGCATATTTTTGGTACTTTAAATTTTTCTTATGTATCAAGTATGAACATTTTTTTTAAATTTTAGTGATTTTCATGCTGATTTTGAAACGTGTTGATGCAACATCAACACATTTTTTTAGAGCGCTTACTTTTTACTCTTTAAATTTTTTTATGTATCGAGTATGAACATTTTTTTTGTTAGTGATTTTCATCTTGATTTTGAAAAGTGTTGATGCAATATCAACCATTTTTGTTTAGAGGCCTTATTTTTTACACTTTAAATTTTCTAATGTGTTAAGTGTATATATTTTTTCTAAATGTTGGTGATTTTCATGTTGATTAAAAAAACAACAACAACAACAACAACACCAAAACAATAAAACAATAAAAAAAATTCAAATATTCAAAAACAACTAAAAACAAATTAAAAACACAAAAAGTAATACAAATGAAAACAAATTTTCAAATATTGAAAAAAAAAATAATATTATATATATTATATATATATATATATAATATATATATACAAGTAATAAAAACATAAAATAAAAAATAAGAAACATGACAAAAAAAAACAAATATAAAAATATATTAGAAACGAAAAAAAAAAAAAAAAAAAAAACAAACAAAAAACAAAAAAACAAAAAACTACCGGAATTGGCCCCTGCCCCCCAAGGCCTTTTTTTATTTAATTTTTTTAAAATGATTTATATATATATATTTTTATTTTTTTAAAATATTTTTTATCTTAATGTAATTTTATTTTTTTAATTTTTATTTTTATTTTTTATTTTATTTTTTTATTTTGTTATTTTTCATTTTTATTTCATTTTCTAAAAATTATATTAGTTTTATTGTATTTTTATTTTTTTTACATTTTATAATTTTTTTTCATTTTATTATTTAATTTTTTGTCATGTTTTATTTATTTTTATGTTTATTATTTGTTATCGTTTTGTTTTTGTTTTTTGTTTTTTTTTTTGACTTTTTTTACTTTTATTGTTTTTTTTTTTTTTTTTCAAATTGAATATTGTTTTCTTTTGTATTATTTTGTGTTTTTTTTTTATTGTGTTTTTTTTTTTTTTTTTTTTTAAATTGATTTTTGATATTTTTCTTTTAATTTTATTTATATTTTATCTTTGAAATTCTAAGTCAATTTTGAACCTGCTATATATGTTTATCTATACTCTGATGATATGTTAATGGTTGCAGGTGCAAATTAGTTGCTTGGCTAAATGGCTCGCATATGGGTGATGGGGTTGTACAATTGGATAGAACTACATGGGAGGGGTTTGACAGTGTCTCTGATCTCACACACCAGCACTCCCGCCATGACTTGGGCTGGAAAGGTTGAAACACCTTCGCCTTAAAGATCACGATTTCATGGGGGCAAGTCCCAAAGTTGGGTCATTCATGACGATTTTACTGGGGGGCACGCATCAAGGCGGATTCCTTGATCCCCGACACCATTAGTCTCACTATAGCAAGCAACATAAGTGATGATATTGTTCTTTGTCGTTGCACTTATACTTTCCTCTCGTAACCACTGAATGCTTGAAGGGCAAGTAGCGTGGCACCCTTGAAACTTCAAGAGAATTTCTTGAAGGGCACCCTTGGCATCACAAATAAACTGTTAGTTGTGACACACTTGGAACTTCAAGGGAAGTTCTTGAAGGGCGCGACCAAACTTAGCACCCTTGGAATCATTAAAAATTAAAAATTAATAAATATAATCAAGATATAAAAACTAGGTAAATTCACATCAAAGGTAAATGATGTTAGAAACCAAGGTAATTAAATCAAGAATAAAACTTGGGTTAAGAGGACCATAGGAAGAAATAAAAAATTTTACCTTAAAAACTCTACCCTTGCCATGTTGGAAAATATTAGGTAGATAATTTACTTTAATTATGTAAAAAGGGGAAAGAGGGACATAAATGAGGATAAATATTAATCCTAAAGTAGTTAAACCTAATTAAGAGAAGATGATGGAGAATTAAAATAAGATTAATAAATTAAATTTTAGAGAAATTTGGAGAACCTCCATGTGGCAACAACCAACATAAAAATATCCATCTAAGAGATAACTTGAGATAAATTAAAGAGTAGATAGGGGATCAAATCTTCACTTATCAATTGACTTTAGTAATGAACACCAAATTAAGGAGTAAAAAGGGGGATCAAGAGACAATTAGGAGAAGAAATAGGAATCTTCTTGAGGTGAGGAAAAATATTAGTTTTAAATTAAAATTTTAAGTAAATAATTTTGGAGATCTTTGATTAGAGAATGACACATGGGTATAGATAACTTGAGTTAAATTAGGGAGTAGATAGGGTATCAAATATTGACTTATCAATTGACTTTAGCAATGAACACAAATTAAGGAGTAAAAAGGGGGATCAAGAGACAACTAGGAAAAGAAATAGGAATCTTGTTGAGGTGAGGAAAAATAATAGTTTTAAATTAAAATTTAAGTAAATAATTTTGGAGACCCTTGATGAGAGAGTGACACATGGGTATAGATAACTTGAGTTAAATTAAGGAGTAGATCGGGGATAAATCTTGACTTATCAATTGACTTTAGTAATGAACACAAATTAAGGACTAAAAAGGGGGATCAAGAGACAACTAGGAGAAGAAATAGGAATCTTGTTGAGGTGAGGAAAAATATTAGTTTTAAATTAAAATTTAAGTAAATAATTTTGAAAACCCTTGATGAGAGAGTGACACATGGGTGGGTGAATGATCAAACTATTGAATTATCAAAAATAATTAATTATGCATGAATTCCAAAGTGTCACCTATGAGGACTCCTATAAAAGAAGGGGAAGGCCATGGGAGAAGAGACTTTTCTTTACCCTACTGTGGGATGGATGAGACTATGTCAGAGTAGCGACTACGAGCTATAGTGAATTTGGTGTTATAGAGGACTTTAGAGAGGAGACTCTTGAGCCAAAAAGTTCTCTCCTCTACCAGCTAATACATTATGTTGTTGTACAACCCCATTGCAGCTCGGGGGTTCGCGGGGAAGGAAAGTACCCAAAGAGTAAGCTAGGAGGTCAACCGGTGGGTCATTGCATTCGAATTAAGCATGTCAACATTCACACATGGAGGCGATCGGCAACAAAGGAGGGCAAATAACGACAAGTCAAGTTGGAATCTCATCTCCTAGTGAACGGTACCTATGTTGTTATAATATTCTTTTGTATGATTTCATTATGGTTTTAGTTAATAACATGTAAATTAGATGATATGATCAATGAAGTGAAATTGAGGAAAGTTTCATATAATGCTTAATAAGTTCTCAATGCTATTTTCTTATGGTTGTATGTTATTTTGGTCCCTACACTTGGTATTAAAAAAAAATTGTATAGGTTTGGTCCCTCCACTCGGTATCAGAGCTATGTTGAACCCTTGAGACCTATGGGCCCATGCATGCATAACTAGTTTTTTTTAAATCTTCCAAGGTATTCCATTCCAAAATATGCATAGAATAAGTAAATAGTAAATGTGGGTGGAGTTATTGTATAACATAAACATTAAGTAAATGTGGGCAAAGCTAATTTATAACATAAACGGTGTGGTTATTCTCTATATAACGTAAACAAGGTTGTCCAAAACTTTTCCTGTATAACATAAACAGTAGTCAAGCTTGTCCAAAATACTCACCATATAATACAAGCATTTGTTGTGCACTGCAAGCTTGTAAAAAAAAAACATCCCCAAATGACCCAAAACACTGGCCAAGCCAGCTGTAACATTGTCCAAAACAGTGACCGAGAGACGATAAGTACTATTGGACTTAACAAATGGGGCTACCAACCAAATTTTGCTTGAATAACATTGAAATCAAATTACTTGCAGTGGACACTCACAATTTTATTCAACCTTTTATTTAGGAGAACATTTTAACAACGCAATGTGTAGGGTTGTAGTCTCAAACAAATAGCCTTTTAAGTTTAATGCTTGTATTAACAATCTGTTTTAAATAGACAACGTTCTTTAGTAAAATATTGCATGTCAGTAACCAGGTCTAGATTTCCAATGAATACGAAATCACAACACAAAGAGTTGTGAACAATAAAAAAAATCTATGAAAACCCTCATAACCATTGTTCATAGGCAGATCAATTCACAATAATATATAATAGAAACTACAAATAAAGTGAGTACAGAATTCCAAAGGCAATTTTATGCATTTTCTCTTGATTTTCAAGTGCATTTAGCTTGCACACAGATTTTTCGATGCTTTTTTTTTACACCTGAAACTTCGGTTTTTAAGTTCATTCGGTTTTAAAGAGGCTCAGCCTAGAAAGCATATAAAGGATTAGCCTCATGGTGGCACCAGTTATACAACATGGATGAAAGAGATCTTTTCTTGCACGGTCTCACATTAAATCAACTCTACGTTGGACATATTGTGTGCATGCAGTAGAGGTCATGGAAGAAAGCAGAGATCTACATGAGCTGAAGTTGGGTAAGTTATGGGTAGAGCATTTCTAGATCCCGGATTAGTAGCCTTCATATCAATTTTATTCCAAAGTTGTTTGAAATCGTTCACAAACTATTGGTTGTTGAGTGTGGATCGAGATTTACAATTTTTTCCACTCCAAGCGATAGTAGAAGGGACCTCGATAATTGTGAGGCCTTCACAGCTCTTCAGAGCTTCGTGTTGCTCATCCCCTGGTGACAGTTAGCTGCTTGACCTGACAAATTTGAACTTAAAAGGTGGTCTTTAATTTCTGAGTTATGAATGGTAGGTCGGGTAGTTTGTTACCTTTCCCTGTTCGCCATGAACAAAATAATTAGGGGCCCTAGGAGTACTCCTATAAGCCGAAGTCTTCACTACTGCAGGAATTGTTGTGACGATTTTTAAAAACCACGACAAGAATGACGCCTACAAGCACCGCGCGATCGAATCATGTGCCCTCCCAAGAACCTTACGCCTACGGCTATCTAGCAAACACATACTATGTGGTTCTTCCTCCAGCTCCACATCTTAATAATAGGCGGCGCAACCATCGGTTACTTGCTTACGTCGCTGCTCTGGCGATATCTCTCGGACTCTTCCTCGACGCGGATTTCTACTTCTTTTGGTCGTCCCATCTGGGCATTCAAGTCATCAACGTGTACTTAAATGATGTTAATTTTGAGATGACCTCTCAATCTGGCTCCATTGTACCTCATCTACTCATGAATATAAACATCGGCATGGTTGTGAAGGTCAGCAATAAGGATTATTTCAACCTGGAGTATGATACGTTGGATATAGGGTTAGGGTATCGGGGGCAAAGAATTGGGGTCATCAAGTCAGAAGGTGACCATTTATTAAAAAAATTAAATAAATTGATTTATAATAAAACAAAAAATAAATTTAATTTTAACATAAATTACAATGAAATTAAATCTTATCAAACATATTATTAAAAATTAATATCTATATAACAAAAAGGAATTAAAATTTATATAATTTAACATAAATAATAGCAATTCAATAAAATCTTATTGACATTGAAAATCACAGGAAAAAATCAGAGAGATCGAATATATATATATATGGAAGTATGAGATCAATGGCGCCATGCAAAACCAAGTGGTGATATGACATAGTCTAGATACGATAGGACTCAACTCCCCTCAACCTAAAAGGGTGTTCCAACTTATTCGATTTGAATGTGAAGTGGTTGCTTATGTCGCCACCATTCAATATGGCCAATATAAGTGGGATTTCACAACGGATAGAAAATTTCAACATCCAATATTTTGTGTTTGTTGATACCTAAGCTCATAAAATCATAAAACATTAGAAATGTATTTTCTCTCTTTCTACTAAGGACATTCTCAGTTTATGTTATGATAATGCTACCAACCATCTCTACCTTTTACATGACATAATGTAATCTAAGCATACTAATTGAGTAGATTCATGGTATTCTTTTGATTAAATCTTATAGGAATGTTTGAAATTGATAGGCGAATTATATAATCAAGAACTTATAAATGCATAAATTGTTCCTTTGGAAGTATATAAACATAGCAGTAAATTATAAAACCACCCAGGTTGGTTATGATTTATCTAATTTTTATTTATTTATTTATTTATATCTTATTAGGAAAAAAATCATATTAAATTGTGGCAGGATTCATTAGTAAACCATGGTTAGAAGAGGTACAAGAAGAAGTGGGGCAACTAAAGGGTGCAACATGGCACCACCACTACACTTAGTACTCAAGTTCCGCAGCAGACTACACAAGTACATCCGGGATGAGATGGAATTGATGGACATCTCCTCGCTCAACGCTGCCTATCGATACGCTATCAGGATCGAGTAGAAATTTAAATAGAAGAAGAGAGACTTTGGATCTGTGAGTCTGAAGCAAGGGAAAGGCACCCCCAAGCTGCAGAACAAAGGACAAAGCCAAGGTGGGCAAACCAAGATAACCCGCTAAAGTCGCAAGAAAAGAACAACACCACGAAGACAAAGAAGGACACGAGAAAATGGTGTGAATTCCATAAGAGCCCCACTCACAACAAAAGTGAGTGTCAGACCAAACAATCACTAGGGGCCGAGTTGAAGGCTTCTAAATCATATGCATGTTCTGTCTATAAGCCAGAACCTGACAAGGGGAATGATAAAGAGAAGCAAATTATTGACGCGGAGCCCAGTTTCATCGTTGCTACCACCAAGATCCAAAAGAATGAGCCTGAAGATCCAAAGAAGGGGGAGCGCATCTTTGATTCCCAGATGTGGGTGAAAGGTTCTCCACTGCAGTTTATTGTCAACAGTGGGAGCCAAAATAACCACATTTCAGCATAGGTCATGAAGCGACTGGGCCTACCAACCACAATACACCCATAGTCATACACCATCGAGTGGCTTCACCAAGCACAAGATCTCCACGTCAACCAAAAGTGTCGCCTTCCCTATAGCATCAAGCCCTTCGCAGATGAGGTATTGTGTGATGTTGCTCGTCTTGAAGTTTGTGATGTATTATCTGGAAAACCATATTTATGGAAGCAACATGTTGTGTATGAGTTTATGCTTCACATTGTTATTATTACTCTGACTAATAAGTTGTACAGGATACTGGATGTAGCACCGCCTACCACCATCTCTTTTATTACTATGAAGCAATGCAGTAAGATCATTTCCCAAATTGGGAAATTTGTTTTCCTTATGATTTTCGCTAAGGCAAGAAGAATATTGTGGTCTTGGCCTCTTGACAAGGCTCCTCTGCATGACAACAGCAGATGGACAACATCGTGGAGGAGTACAGGGACATCTTCACCTCACCCATAGGGGTACCTCTACATTGTCAAGTTAAGCACTCCATAGGTCTGACCTTAGGTGCATCGCTGCCTAATGGAACGATCTATTGACGTTCTGTCCTGGAGAACAATGAAATCAAGAGGCGAATTCAGGAGTTGTTGAAAAAATGGAACATCATGCCAAGTTCATCACCCTATGGGAGCCCAATCATGTTGGTATATAAGAAGGATGGGACCTGGAGACTCTGTATTGACTTTCGGACGTTGAACAAGATCACTGTCCGGAATAGGTATCCAATCCCATGAATTGATGACCTTCTAGACCATCTCAAGGGGGGCTAATATTTCAGCAAGATTGACTTGAAGTTTGGGTATCACTAGGCGCCAATGGAACCCTCCAATGTGTGGAAGATTACCTTCAAATCCAAGGAGGGCCTTTTCGAATGGTTGGTCATGCCTTTTGGTTGACGAATGACCCCACAACCTTTATGAGGTTGATGGATGACATCTTGCGACCCTTTACCAACTCATTCGTGGTGGTGTATTTAGATGACATCCTGATCTTCAGCGAAATTTGGGAAGAGCACCTCTTCCATATTTGACAGGTCCTCCAAACTCTGCAACAACACAAGTTGTGTGCCAATTTGGAGAGATGCACTTTTGGTATGACCCAACCAAGATACAATTCATTCGGGATTAGCCAACCCCAACCACTCTAATGGAGCTCCGCAGCTTTCTAGGTCTTGCCAATTTCTACCGTAAGTTCATATTGGGGTTATCTCATATCACTTGGCCTTTGAGTCAAGTCACTAAGGGCATAGAGAAATAAAATTTATTTTGGTCTAAAACCCAATAGAAGGTGTTTTCCGAGTTGAATGGTCACCCCTGCTCTGCACCAGTGCTCACATTACTAGACCTGCAACAACCATTTGAGATTGAGACAAATGCCTCTGACTATGTTATTTGTGCAGTTCTTACTTAGCAGGGGCGTCTAGTGGCATCTCATAGTCAGACACTTTCAGTCATAATATGAAAGTATCCCACCTATGACAAAGAGATGTATTCCATTGTGTAGGTCTGTTGGCAATAGAAGCATTACATTTTGGGGAAGGAAACGGTCATCCACACAGACCACTGACCCTTGCAGTTCATACAGACACAAGGGAAATTGCAGAATGATTGCCATTAATAATGGTCCACATACCTGAAATAATTCTATTTGAACATTAAGTACAAGAAGGGAAGCACCAGTAATGTTGCATACTGCGTCAGTTGATCATCGATCATGGTGCTGTGGGCACAAAAATCCAGGGTGGCCGCATTTGTACAAGAGTGATCCAGAATTCGACAACACATACAAGAAACTCCTAGAAGGCAAGCAACTTCCAATATTTCACCTCCAGGATACAATGTTATGTCACCTAGAACACATTTTTGTTCCTTCAAGTGAGTGTGCCATGATGATTTGGGAGGTGCACTACAGTCGGGTCATTGGACACGTCGAAGTAGAGAAAACAGTGGCAGCATTGCAGAAGTATTTTTATTGGCCAAACCTTCGACATGATGTTGGGAAGTACATTAGATCCTACACTGCATGCACCATTTCCAAACTGACCATCGAGAATCAAGGCCTATATACTTCTATGCCTACTCCTAGTCGACCTTGGAAATCCATCTCCATGGATTACATGTTGGGCCTCCCTTCTATCAAGCATGGGAATGAAAGTGTTTTCGTGGTCATCGACAAATTCTCTAGCATGGCCATTATGATGGCCTGTAAGAAGGGTATCACAACAAAAGTCACTTCTAAGCTCTTCTTTGAACGAGTATGGGTACACTTTGGGATCACACAGTCCATTATCTCAGATCTAGACCATAGGTTCCTAGGTACATTTTGGTCAAGTCTTTGGTTGATGTTGGATACCAAGATCACTAATTCCACGACTTTCCACCCCCAAACTGATGGCCAAACAGAGGTTGTCAACAGGATGATTTCACACATTCTTCGCATGTACAACTCGAAGCATCCATGCACATGGGACGAAAGCCTCCCCTATGTCCAGCACAGCTACAACAAATCTCTCCATAGCTCAACTGGACACAACCCCTTTCAGGTGGGGTTGGGATTCCAGCCACTATGTCCCATTGATGTGGTCATACCATTTTAGCTACTCAGGCAGCATTGGCCCATGTCCAGTCCAAAGCTGACAGGGCTAACAACTTCATTGAGTGCATCCAATACATTCGCCAACAAGTCCATGACATATTGGACAAAGCCAATGTTAAGTACATGCAACGACATGATCAACATCAGGTGCCACACAAGTTATAGATGGGCGACAAAGTTTGGTTACATTTGCAGAAGGAGCGCCTCATTGGGCCACACCGTAAGCTTTGGCTGCTCTGATATGGGTCATACACCATCACCAAGGTTGTGGGGGATAATGCTTTCGAGCTCAGCATTCACCCGTTCCTTGGTTTGCACCCAGTGTTCAATGTGGACTACCTTTGGCCATACTTTCCACCTTTACTGGACACATTTGACATTGCAGAACAACTCACACCAATGGAGTTAAACCCAAACTACATGGAACATGCCACAACTGATCGGATCATGGACAAACATATCAAGAACACTCGCCAACAGAGGATCCAACTATATCAAGTTGTCAAAGCAGGACAACTCATTCACCAGGGGCAAGTGGTTCACTAGGGATCAAGTTCAACAGAAATTTCCTCACCTCATGAAGGCTCTACATGCAATGGGGACCATTGCTTCCTAAGGAGGGAGGACTGATCCAGGTGGATATTGGTGGCCACCTGCCTATTCCACCTAGACCTCTAGTTGGTTTCACCAGTTTCCTTGTGTATAACAACATTTACTATTTTTAGCACTTTTTCAGATCTTAAACTTCTGGAGCAGTTTTGACCCCCTATACAACGTTTTTTTTAGGTCTGCAACAGGCCCATGGCTATAGGTGACAAATCATGTATTACCTGGAGAGATTTTTTCAACGAGGTATCATACACACCAAACAGAGATAATATGACCAAGTTACGACCCTGGGAAGTTGGTTGGCCAACTAACCCTAATGGGGCCCATAAAATCTTGGTGTACCATCTCTTGGGGTTAGGGTTTTGGTTGTTCAGGGTTTCCTCTTGTTGTTCAATAATAAAAAGGCCCTTGAGCCTCATTGTAACATAGTTCAGAGGCATGTAGTTGTTGGCTTAGGTTGGGTTGACCCAGGTTCAATATTTTACTACGCACCAACAAAACCCTTATTCATTGGCCCTTTTGGCAAGGACCTACAAGCAGATCACAGTCTCACCCGAAGTGAATATCGGAGGATGCAGAACCAGGTTTCTGCAGCCTTGAGGGATGCAAAGATGTGGTATTTTTGTGTTTTCTTATACTTAACATTCATAAATTACTTCGCGTTCATACATTACTTCGCCACATTACATTCACCACTTAAACCATATCATATAAATCCATAAAACTTCACTGTACTAAAATAAAGTGAAATTATAATAAACTTCTACGCTACCACAAATAATAAGCAAATAAACACATGAAGACACATATTTTACCATGGTTCATCTCAATGTGGGACTACGTCCACAAGAACTGTTGCTTATAATAGAGAATTTGTAGAACTTAACAATTCTTGGTCTCTGCACTCCGTTGCAGACTTAGGCCTCTGCATACTCAGTTGCAGAGCCTCACCTTCTTTCCCAAACCACAACCCACAAAGATACAACCATTCAATACATGATGTGATTCCTCAATACTATCTCCTTCTTTATTATTCATCCCTATATATACTATTACATCGAGGTATATATCATTGAAATACCATGGTCCATATACTACGGACTCCCCTAATACAAGCTACTATGGTCCAAAAAAACATTCATCTTTTACAAAATAGTATTCTTTTACAAAAAGGGAGGGGCTTCGACCCGCCTTGAAGCCCATATACCGCATGATATATCTACTGTGCGGTCCACTTTGGCGCTCCTCTGCTCCACTGCGTGGTCCACTTTGAACTCTGATGCACCCTTTACTTTGCACTTCGCTCCACAAAATGCAGAGTCTTCATCAAAATCTAGGCCAAATTGGGTTGCACCCAACAGGCCCCCAACACTCACACGTGACTCGTCCCGAGTCACTTAGCTTTATTGCCTCTGATTTTTGTTGCGACGTTGTTGTAGGCCTTACTGAAATGTTGCAGATTTTTTGTCACCTTCTTGTCCTCGTTGTGTGCTTCTTCCAACAGTGCATATGTCACATGCTCTGCAGCATTTTGTACCAATGTTGGCTCCCTTTGTCGAAGCTCCTGAAGCTTCTCATCCACTACCTGCGATAATTGGAGGGCCTCATCTTGCCAAAGTTGAGTCCTCTCTTTCAAAACTTGCCCCTCCTTCTTCAGTTCCTCAATGTTCTTTTGGAGGGCCTTACTCTCATTGATTTTCATGAGCCTATGTGAGATTGGTAAGGTCTTCGCAGATTCCTGAATTTCTTCTAACCGCTGTAGTTTTTTACATTTGGATCTTCCTACAACGAAGTCCAAATTTACAAAATTTTGTCTAACAATTTCCCACAGTCTGCCATTACTGCGGAGATGCTGGAATTTATAGTCTTTAGGTTAGTCTCCTTCTAATCTTGTACTTCCTGTGGTGTAGTTGACTACAGCTTTATTTACAGCTCACTAATCTGCATTTCATACTTAAATTGCACTACGTCAATTTTGTCCTTGTACCCCTGCACTAAAAGGCTGAGCTTCTCGACCTTGTATTCTACTAACTCTTCTTCTCAGACATCAAGGTCCAAAATTTCTTTGCACGTTGTTTCCACTACATCCTTGAGCTTCTGGAGTTGTTGTGCTACTTGATACCTTTCTTGGATCACCTGCTCGAGCTTCTGCCACAGTGCAACTCGCTCTTTTTCCACTTGTATATTCAGTTGCGATGTATTTTGTTCCCACAACTTTAGTTTTCTATAATCTCCAAGTGTAGTTAATGTAGTCTTGGAAACGACACTGATGTGATGTTCATGTTGACATGCTTCCATTCTTTAGCTTGTTGTTGCAATTCAAAAGATTCAAATTGTAAGACTCCTGTAGGTATATGTTCCAACCTCGCTGCAAGCTTAGGCTCTATCTACCTTTCTGCTCCAACCATTTCCTCTTTCTGTGTGCGTTGTCTAACCATTAGCACCAAAATCTTTAATTTTGTGATCCTCTCCTGCACACCTGTGAGAAGTGCATCGTAGCGATCTTCTACTTCGCTCCAGGATTCAGCTGTCGCCTATTGAATTATGTCTTTGATCTGCTCCAGGTCCCCATCAGTAAGGACCATTTGTGTGATATCTTTTGTTTTATCTGCTTTCTACTTCTTCTTGATCTTTGTGGAAGCCTCACCCTGGGCCTTCCTCTTCTCTGCAGCAGTTTGTTTTGTTTCTGCCTTTTCTGTCTCTTTGGTCTACTCATCTCCTTCAGGAGGATCCTGCTGACCCCCACCATGTTTCTCCTCTTCCTCTAACTCATGTTCATCTTGCTCCTTATCTTTTCCACTAGCTTCACCATGCTGCGAAGTGCCCACCTCTTCTTTTGTCGCACTGTCTCATGCTTCTTCCAGCGGAGTCATCCATTCTGCGGGCCATTTTTGTATCTGTGTCACAACATCATCTTCAGTCACCATATATGGCAAGGCATGTCATTTCTTCTTTGTATGCCTGCGCGCCTGTATGTACACTTTATGGAACTGTGACTTTATGGAAGTGTACATACATGCGCCTGTTGGTGGTAAGCCACAGCGAAGCATACCTCGCGGCTTCATAGGTATCCGTAGGCACCTGAGGGAACTGTGACTCCTCTGGTTCTCTCCACGCCAATATAGCAATAATTAAGATCAACCAAGTGTAGTGGAAAGTTGTACCTTTCTCCTATACCTTGTTGCAGTCGTCCAGGAACTCCTTGCATATGTATCTGGCCCAATTATACTTAACCTCATTGGCACACTGCGTGGCTAATGACACCACCGATGCAGGAACTTCATTTGCACGGCATTTCCTCATAATCTTCCCAGCCAAGATGTGCATTGTGAAGCGAACTTCTTGGTCGTTGATCAAATTTATACCATAACCTCTCTTTCCTTTGACCAGCCCAAACTTTTCTTCATATTTTCCGCTATAGCGCGATCCCGATCCTATCCAACAAACTCCTTCACGGGGTTCCGTCCTTGGTATGGAAATCTTGTGATCCTCCAAATTAACATAGGGTCTATGCGAATCTTATTCCCCATCCATAAATTTCCATCATGCACTAGCACGAGCAATTGCCTCACACACGATGAGCTCCCCGTACATTTCTCGAAGTGCGGCATGTTCAACATATTTAGCAATCTTGACTGGCCAACCTGTTTTCCCATTGTTCTGGCTCTAAGCTCTTCACTCTGTTGTCCGAGTAGTGTACTTGCATCAAATAATGTTCTGGTGCGAACTGAGGGTACTTATTTTTTCGTTAAAGTCATAATCTGCAAACTTGAGTTTCCACATTGGAATCATCTATTTCTCCAGATCTCCAAAAAGTCTTGGACAATCATTCCAAGGTATTTGAGACTCCCAAAGGTCTCCCGCCTATTCGTGATCATGATCATGCTATTCATCTGATTCTAGGAAGTGTTCCTCCAAACATCAGACCGTACATATATCCCTATGCCCAAAAGAGTTAAATTGAACGTATGGCTGCAGAAATGCTAGAGGCTAGTATAATTCAACCTAGTCAAAGTTCTTTCTCTGCTCCAGTAGTATTGGTGCACAAGAAGGATGGATCATGGCGCATGTGTCCGGAT